>RJWJ010017689.1:0-32594 GCA_004363605.1 Indri indri | reverse complement strand
AGACAGACATTGACTTAACTACTTATAATTGTAGCACATGGAAGGAAGATGTGGTTATGTTTCTGAGTTTGGGCTTAACAGCTTAGAAAATATGCCAGTGAATCCTGGCCCATGAGGACTACTAGAGTGATCAAAAATAATTAAGAGGAAAGTCAATGGAAAAACAAGCACCATCAAATTGATACTAATTGATCAACACTTATGTGCACATATGGTAGTAACAATCATCGGGTGTCAGGCAGGTGTCGGGGGAGGAGGGGATGGGTATATTCATACCTAATGGGTGTGGTGTGCTCTGTCTGGGGTATGGACATGCTTGTAGCTCTGACTCAGGTGGGACAAAGGCAATACATGTAACCTAAACATTTGTACCCCCCGTAATATTCTGAAAAAATAAAAAATTAAAAAAAAAAGAGGAAAGTAAAGAGGAAAATAACAATAGTATTTATTCTGAATTGTCTAAATCAGAAGGTATGGTAAAATACCATTTCCTTTATTGAAAATATTTATGAAATATTATTTTTTATAAGATTAAAAATATAATTAAATGTTCATTTTATAGTTCTTCAAAAACAATGTTGGCCTAATTTTTGTATACACAAACACACACACACACACACACACACAGACTCTCTCAAGTAGCTCAGAGGATGTTCACATATATTATTCCATTTATCTTCTTAATATTCCCTGTGAGATACAAAGGGGTTATTATTATCACCTCCTTGGAAACAGGGAATGTGAGGGAACAGTAGGTTAATTCAATAGAAGCGACCATAAATTGATTTATAGCTTTGAAATCCTGCAAAATAAAATCATGCTTAGTTTACAATTTATTTTTAGAAACAATGGTTTCCCAGTGTTTTAAAGGCAATATTTATCATCTTAGACTTTATCTGATAATTGTGAAAGGTAGTGGTTTTTCAATTACCCTAGAGGCTCATATTTTATTTCTGGAGATATAATCTGCATAAGAAAATAATGCCTGAATAATGTGTATGTAAATGTTAATAGAATTTTGGTCAATAATTAACTGATAGAGAAAATTCAACAATTTCTACATATGCATGAATCCTTGAGTAATTAATTTATAGATAGATATCAAAAATGCAATTCACATCTCCTGGTACAGCTTTGCTATTCTAAACATACCTCACAAAATCGTTCACTTTCAAATGTGTCATATTGAGAGATTTCATGAGGATGTAAAATGGCTAATATGCAATTCAGATTACTTTTATAACCTTGGTTCAAATGAAAATATATGGGGGAAAGTCTAATATGTTTTAGTTACCAAAAGAAACAATAAAAACCCAGACAGTAAATAAAACAGGCTCTAAACCTTGCCTTGATAGACTGTCTGCTCTTCTGGCAAGCCTTGGGGGATGGTTTCATTTATGTCCTAGCCTAAGCGGGTACACCGTAGAGACTTTCAACTATGTTCCAATATTTGGATCTTCCCTTCATCTCCTCCCAACATTGACATTAGCTTTTCTTTGCTGGTCTTAACATTTAAAAGCTTTTTAAAATAAACCAGAGGCAAGATCATAGAATCATTTGTGTTCTTTCTTCTTTCTTTTCTTTTGTTTTTAGAGAAAGAGGTTATGTATACATAATTCAAATATGAAGAAAATATAGGGTTCTCCATTTCCTGAATATAGTTTCTAGGAGGGGACTCTGTAAATATCTACCTTTAGCCTTTTAGGAGCATTTGTTTACTTCCCTTATGAGAATATTCACATTGCATTACTATACTGATAAACTATATCTGCGGCCATGGAGCCATCAAGTGTTTATCTCAATAAATGCTGCAGAATTACTTAAACACAACTGAAGATCGTATATCAAGGGCAGAGTTCGATGCCCTGGTATTCCAACTGGAAACTGAAGGGCACCTGGATGAGGAAATTCGTATAAAGTATCTAGCACATTTCCTGAGTGGCACTGAATAAAACCTGGTTACCTTTTCTATGCCTCCTTCAGATTATAGGACTCAGCTGAGTCACTGTCCAGCGTGTGGAGTATTATGGTCTATATTAGCATGTGTGAGAGGCACAGATGGAGAATTTTTAGCTTCTTGTGCACTGAGGCTCAATAATTGCCCTCCAGGTTGACAATGAGAAGTTCAAATCCACTCTGTGTTAAGGCTTGTTGACCATTTAAACTGCACAGTGTTAGTTTTTCTAAATGGCAGTTTCATTTGTTGTCAACATAGAACAAAGTGTTTTTGGTACTACAAAGCATTTGAGCTTCTTCTCATTGACTCCTTTTAAAATCTGGTTTTGATAAGAATAATTCTCTTTTTCATATCTGTCAGTAAAAGCACTGCGATAAAAATGAGGATGTTTAGTGAATATGATTGTGCTGACATTTTCAGATCTGAAGTGAATAGGCTTTACATGTCTCCATGCCTGAAGTGTCACTCAGAGCCAAAAACAGAGAATCAGATGGTTGTGTGATTCACCATATTCCTAAACCCGTCTTGTTCTGATATAGACTGTTTTGATTGGATTAGGACCAGACCTGAATATTGGAGGTGGAAGATTGGGATGGGTGGCATCGGGGAGGGAGCTGATCAGGTTTTCTGCCTGGAATCTCTTTGGTTAACTATTTGGTCCTTCACAAATTCACTAACATGTTTGAGGGCAGTTTTCTATCTTTTGTTCCTTTTGGTTTGGTTTTGTATAGCACTTATTGCAATATGGGCTCACCTGAAGGAGTCTACTAATATTTCTAAATCACACTAATAATGTAAGGAGTCTCCTCGGAACACTCGATGTAAAGTGACAACCCTCCTCCCCCATGCATGACATAGCCCATCACTCTTTTTTATTTTGTTTGTTGCCCTCATTACTTTCTGACATTTTCTAGTTCATTTGGTGTCCTGTTATTATGTCCCCAAGAAAACAGGGCACTCAACACATAGAAAACTATGAGCTGCTATAGCCATAAAATAATATAAAATAAATATTTTTTGAATGAATAAATAAATGAAGAATGCTAAGGTTTTTCTCTTTAGGAAAGTCATTACCACTGTCAGGTTGGCATGTTTAATTTAGTTTTGAACTATAGACACATCCCTGGGAAATAATGAAACAGCCCTGCTCCTATCACACCCTTGATTCCCTTGAAACAAGAAAAGGGAAAACAGAACAACCTAGTCTCCTAAAAAATAGGAGCAGATCCAGCTAATCTTTGCTACCATGAAACACAAGCCAAAAGAACTCTGGACTGCATTCGATTTTAGGAGTTTGGCTGGAACTGAGTCATGTTAAGGATACAGTAAACCAAACAAAATTCGATTAATAGCAATTATTTGGGGGAGGTAGAATTATCTGTTAGAAGGGGGATAGACTAAAGAAAAAGTCTTTGAGTCATTAAAATCTAACTTTTATCAGAAGAAGAGTTAAAAGAGGTAGAAATAGAGGCTATTTGACTGTGGTATCCATCCACTGTAAGCCAATTTTTTAGATTATTACTTCATATGGAGCACTTCACCTAGAAGCTCTTTCTTGTAATTCACAAGTATAGAGGTTGATAAAGAATTTCTGCTAAAATAATAAAAGAGAGACTGACCAATAGTGCTGTGAGGTCAGACTAAAACTTCATGTAGCCAATGACCTGTACAGCCAAAGCAACCTGGTGAGAAATACATGTCCATGAAGCTCTTTTTCTCTGCAGTCAAGTTGATATAATGGGATCCATGTGTCCAAAAAAATTATATTTGTATTCTTCAGAATATTCATATCCAATATTATTCAGGAGGTTATTTGCAGAAGTAAGCACCAACATCTTAGTTATTTAAAATAATGTTTACTTCTCACATACTTTGTATGTCAACATGGGTTAGCCCTGCCAGCTCTTCATATCATCGTGACTCAAGGATCTGAACTGCAAGAAGTTCCCCTAGTTTGTCAGTAAGGTCACTATCTCAACATCCTGCTTCCACCTTTGCCTTGGCAGGGAAGGGGAGGATGAGTATTTGTTCTCTATACTGAATCCTTCCATCCGAAAGAGACAAAGAGATGTTCATCATTGCTCTTCCCATTAAATGGACATGAGCAAGTTACATAGGTATTCCTAACTTCAAAAGAATGTAGTTTTTTCTCATCCACCCAGGAAAGCTTTACTTACATCTGCCACAACATCTCTGAGTGTGAAAGAAGCGTTACAACAGAAACTGGATGTAGCCAGGTAGCATAATGCAAAAAGGGGTGCAAAAAAAATATTTTTAGCAGAAAACAATCTAGAGAAATTAGCAGCAGAAAAATGAAAAATGAGTATGGTGTAGTCAATAAAAGGGAGAAGTGTCATCTCTTAACCTCCCTTCCTTATCCTTCATTTCTCTTCTTTTCCTTTCCCCACCCCCCCTCTCTTTTTCTTCCCCCTCTCTTTCTCTCCCTCTCTTTTCCTTTTTTGACTTACTTCATCTGCCTCGTGTGGGAAAACAATATTGCTAAGAACTTTGAGGTTAAAAAGTAAAAAGATAATGTATTAGTACTACCTGATGATGTTACTCACATCATAGACCTGGTTCGGTATCTGTCTTGGCTTCTTTTATGTTTTGGGGTGATAATGACAAGGCGCATTCACATATACTCACTTTCAGGTTGTAGAGGGGAAGGGCATGCCTCTGATCCTCTCTTGGGTGAGGCAAAGTTATAAAATGTAACCAAAATGTTTATACCCTCATAATATCCTGAAATAAAAAAAATGTGGTATATGTATTCCATGGAGTACTACTTAGCCACAAATGTACTCAACATCAAATTGGTATTAACTGATCAACACTTACGTGAACATATAATAATAACACTCATCGGGTGTCTGGCAGGTGGGGGGGTAGGAGGGGATGGGTATATTCACACCTAATGGGTGTGGGGTGCACCGTCTGGGGAATGGACACACTTGAAGCTCTGACTTGGGTGGGGCAAAGGCAATATATGTAACCTAAACATTTGTACCCCCACAATATGCTGAAATAAAAAAGTAAATAAATAAATAAGAAAAAGGAAATAAAAATAGAAAAAGTAAAAAAAATAAATAAAAAGTAGAGCTCATTATGACATAGGCCCTAATCTTAGAGCAGGAGTGAATAATTTTTTCTCTTTTGTGGATATACCAGATGAATCTATAGCAATACCAAGGCAAGGGAGATGGCAGCATGAGAAGGGAAAATGGATCTTGATAGTTTCCTATAATAATAATTAACATGAAAAATCTCTATTTTGTATGGTTATAGTTTTGGTTCCCCCAAAATTAAAATATGTGTGTGGCATATCCTTCAAGAAAAAAAAATATATATCATATAGGCCTTGATTAGAAAAATCAGAAACACTCTAAATAATCCAAGAAGGAAAAGATTTAATACAAGAAGTTAGAAGGTTGGAAAACCACTGGGTATGTTAGAAGATCAAAGCTCAGGAAAAGACACAGCAACTCTCAGTTTCGCTGCTAGCTTTCTGAGAATCAGACAATTGCAGGAAATATAGGGATTCACTATGTATGTTTGTAGCTGCCTGTAGCCCCAAGGCAGATAATTTTCTGGAAAATTCACTATTTCAAAACTTCATATCTGCTGAAGCTTGCTTATATCTCACTGTTGCTCCAAGAGGAATAAGACAATTTTAGCTGCTCTTGTGGTTTCTATTCCTCACATGAGTGTCTCTCGTGGGTAAATCTAGGCCAGAATCCAGTTATAGACATCAACTACTAGGATAATCTTTTCGACAAGTGGTGCTGGAATAACTGGATACCCACATGCAGAAGAATGAAGTTAAACCTCAACTTCACACCATGTACAAAATTAATTCAAAATGAACAAAAGATATAAGTGTAATAGTTAAAACTTCAAAAACTCTTAGAAGAAACAAAAGAGTAAATCTTCATGACTTTGAGTTAGGCAATAGTTTCTTAACTATGACACCAAAAGCACACACACACAAAAAAAGCAAAAGTAGAAAAATCCATCTTCATCAAAATGAAAAACTTTTTGGTTTAATATACAGCACTGATAGAGTAAAAAGATCACCCAAAGAGTGGGAGAAAATATTTGCAAATCATATATCTGATAAATAACTTGTATCCAGAATATGTAAAGAACACTTATAACTCAACAATAAAAAAACGAACTAATTAAAACATGGGCAAAAGATTTAAGCACACATATCTGCACAAAGATGATAAACAAATGAAAAGGTGCACACATGAAAAGAGGCTCAATATCATTCATCATCAGGGAAATGCAGATGAAAACCACAATGAGATACTACTTGACACACACTAGGATGGCTAAAACCAATAAAGACAGACATATAAGACATAGCATCACTAATCTTAAAATCTGAAATCCAAAATGCTCCAAAATTCCAATCTTTTTGAACAGCAATGTGACATGGCAAGTGGAAAATTCCTCACCTGATCTCATCTGACAGGTCTCAGTCAAAACACAGGTACACAACACACAGATTATTCAGTATCCCCAAGGGGGAAAATAAAATACCCTTTCAGCCCCTTTAAGCTGTCATGTGTCTTTTCCACACATGCCTAGTTCCCTTCCCATGCACACCCACAAAGGATAATAAAATCAAACATGTGCAGGTCAGACTCTCCAATGGCAGACTCTTCGGGGTGCCCCATGTGGGGCCAAGACCTACATGCATTACTCACTGTTTTTTTTTTTTTTTCATTTATTCTCCACTCTGTGGTGTAAAGATTTTGGTAAAACTGTCAAAAAGGCCTTCATAATGCCCTATGGGTAATGTGATAAAAGCGGGGGGAGACATTTATGTTTAGCTATAGCACAGAAAGTCAAGCTGTTGGAGAAATTGAACAGAAGTTTAAGTGTGAAACATTTTATAGAAGAGTATGGTGTTGTAATGGCCACAGTATGACCTACAGAAACAGAAGGGTAAACTGTTGAAGTTCTGTGCTGAAAGTAAGGAACAAAAGTTAATGAAAAATAGAAAAACACTGCATAAAGCTGAAAGTGAAGATCTGCATCGTGTATTGAAAGAGTTGATCTATCAGTGTCACAGAGAATACATGCCACTTCAGGTACACTGATCACGAAACAAGCAAAGATCTGTCACGATAAACTGAAAATTGAAGGGAACAATGAATATTCAACAGGCTGGTTGCAGAAATGTAAGAAAAGACTAGCATTCAATTTTTAAATATTCATGATGATAAAGCACCTGCTGATCACAAAGCAGCAGAGAAATTCATTGACAAGTTTGCCAAGGTCATCACTGATAGGAACAAGTCTATAATGCTGATGAAACGTCACTCTTTGGACCTCCTTGCCTCAGAAACAAACACACTACAGCTGATGAAATAGCCCCTATGGGAATTAAGGATACCAAGGACAGAGTAACTGTGCTGGGATGTGCCAATGCAGCAGACACGTATAAGTATAAACTTCCTCTGATAGGCAAAAGCTTGGATTCTCATCTTTTTCAAGAAGTGAATTTCTTACCAGTTCATTATTATGCTAACAAAAAAATACAGGTAAACTGGGGATATCTTTTCTCATTGGTTTCACAAATATTTTGTACCAGAGGCTTGTGCTCACTGCAGGCAAGGCAACTGCATAATGACTGCAAAATTTTGTTATTCCTTGACAACTGTCCTGATCCTCCAGCAGAAATTCTCATCAAAAGTAATGTTTATGTCATGTACTCTCCCCCAAATGTGATTTCATTAAATCAGACATGTGACCAGGGTATCCTTAGATAAATAAAGAGTAAATATGAAAACACCTTGTTGAACAGCATGCTAGCAACAGTCAATAGAGGTGTGGGTGTGGAACGTTTTTAAAAGGAGTTTAACATGAAGGATGTCGTATATGCCATTGCCAATGCTTAGAACACAGTGACTACAGACACAGCTGTGTGTGCCTGACACAACCTCTGGCCTGTGACTCTGGTCAGGGATGATGATGAACAAGGTAGTGACTTTGAAAGATTCCATATGTCAGGTGAGAAGAAAATGATGTCTTATCTTTTTACATATGCAAAAATAGACCTTCAGAGTCTATCAGTAAACTAGAAGAAATGGATATTGAAGAAGTTTTTAACATTGATAATGAGGCTCTAGTTGCTCATCTATTGGCTGGTGGTGAAATAGCCAAAACCATTCTGAATCAAGGTGATTGTGATATTAATGATGATGAAAATTATGCTATTAACACTGCAGAAAAAGTGCCTATAGATGACAGTGAATATGTGTGATGGGCTTATTGAAAGACTAGAGCAGCATGCATTTATAATGCAATAAAAAATAATGTCAGTTTATAAAATCAAAGAGAAACTTCTAAGACAAAAACTGTTGTTATTAAGGCAGATGATTTTGGAGGAAACATTTAAAAAATCACCCAGCAGAATGCCATCTGATCCCTAGAGGACTCACTTTCTGGTCCCTCAACTGCTTCTGATGTTTCTTCTCACCTAAAAAAATAAAATACAGTGTATAGTAACCTTTTCATCAAAACACAGCATCATAGGTGGACACGAAAGCCTGCTGTTGTTTGTTGCTGCTGTTGTTTAACAGCTGATGCAAGTACCCTGGTGATGCTACTGTACTGTTTACTTACCCTGAATACATTAGTTTTTCACTGTATATCTTTTTTTACTCATAACTACTTATGTGCGAATAAGTGTAAGAAAATGATTGCTTATTGGTAGGTAGCATATAAATTTAGAGTCAGGAATGATGGCGATTCCAAACAACCACAGATTCTCCATATGGGTGACTAAGATAGAGCCACCTCTGCTTTCCGATGGTTCAATGTACACAAACTTAATTTCATGTATAAAATCTCTTTAAAAATGTATAAAATTATCTTCAGGCTATGTGTATAATGTGTACATAAAACATAAATGAATTTTATGTGTAATGAAATTTGATTTTTATCTTAAAGATACTTCATTATATATATGCAGATATTTCAAAATCTGAAAAAAATCAAATTCCAAAATGCTTTTCATCCCAAGTATTTTGGATAAGGGATACTCAACCTGTACCAAATGTGGGTTGTTAGGATGTGGAAAAATTGGAGCCTTCATTTGTCGTTCCTGATGGGGTTGTAAAATGGTGCAACCACTTTGGAAAATAGTTTGGGATCTTCCCAAAATGTTAAATATAGAGTTACCATATGATGTAGCAATTCCACTCTTAGGTATATACTCAAGACAATTGAAAACATGCACATACAAAAATTTGTATATGTTTATGACAGTATTATTCATAACAGCCAAAATGTGGAAACAACCCAACTATTAATACATTGATTAACCACCAAACACAGTATGTTATATCCATATAATATTATTCGTTCATAAAAAGAATGAAGTACTGATACATGCTACAACATGAATGAATCTCGAACATCATTGTAGATGAATAAAAGCAGACAAAAATTACAGATAGTATAAGATTCTGTTTATATGAAATGTTCAGAATAGGTAAAACCATAGAGAAAGAAAGGAATTTGTAGGGGCTGAGGTAAAGGGGGAATAGGTCATAAAAGCTATGGGGTTTCTTGGTGGGTGACAAAACTATTCTAAAAATTAGATATTGGTGAATATGCTAAAAACTACTGAATTATGTACTTTAAATGGTTTAACTTTGTGATATGTGAATTATATCTCAAAAAAGCTATAATCTAAAAAATAACAGAGCTGAAATCTGAAAAAAAAAACAAAACCCTAGCAATAGAATGTTAGCAATTAAATCTCTTATGCTAAGGAATACTAGAAATAGAAGCATAATAAACTATGAAATATAAAACAAACTATAAAATAATAAAATCAGATTAAATATTTTATTCATAGGTGTTTAAGTGTGGAGGGATTTAGAGGTGCATATAAATTAGATTGTAAACTACCGGATGACAATAATCATTTATGCTTTGTACTGTACCCAACATGGTGCCAATCCAATATGGATGCCTAATACGTACTTTTAATAATGCTTCTCTCTTCTTTCCAGCATTGTGATTTTTAGAATGTGTAATGTTGATATTTAGACTTAGTGAAATTAAAGGCCCTGGGTATGAGTTCTAGTTTTTTGAAAGGTCCTACCAAGATCCTGGAAATGGATTCTAAAATTTTAAAATCTGTTATATGTACATTATCATAAAATAAACGTAAGGTAAGGTAATACCATAAAATAAAGGTAATAAATATGAAATTTAAGATGTTAAAATAATAGTAAATAATGTTAAATTAGAATAAATTTGGAGGAAAATGTATGTTTTTGTATTTATTATGTTTCAACTGAAGCAAAGAAAGGTATTTCTAGAGCCAGTAATGTATCTGTAATTTGTAACAGTAGCATGAGGTTACTAACTTTACAAGGAAAGAATGATATTGAATTATTCAACAGAAATACTTTAATTTTTTTTTCAGAACAATGATACTAAGAAAACATAAAAATAAAGAATCAGCATATTTGAGCTTTAAATACCTAGATAAAGATGAACTTTGGGAACATTTAAATTTCAGATAAAATCTATGATTTTCTTGGCATTAGCACTGTAGGAAAATGTTATTTTTCTTAAAACCAGTAATAAATTCTTTAAATACTGTTGATATTTTCCCTTTCCTAGTTATTAATTTACAAAGAAAAGTAATGACATAGAATAACTTGTGAAAGGATTATCATAGCATTCTATATAATGCCAATTATTTTTCTTTGCTTTAGCAATACATATGCCTGTTTTCATTATATCTCTCTAAAATTCATCTTTATTTCTAGTAATTCATCTTACTTCTTCTATACTATGATTTCATCTTGCTACCTTTTACCATTTCATGTGATTATTTATTGTTTTTCCATAATACTCCTATTATATATTTTTATTAATCTGCTTTGTTTCATAAATCTGCTTATTAGATCTGAAAATTATTTTTCATTCTTACCAAATTTATATCTTAACTAAAACACCAATTCATACAAATGAAAAGCCTACATCCTGTGTTTGAAGTTAAACCAATTAGAAAAGATCAGTATTAGCAGTTTTCTTTCATCTACCAGGGTTTTTAAAATTTTCTACCTATCCACAGGAATTCTGTAAATCATCTCTCCAACCCAGAAGGTTTGAGTTCACTACACCAATACATCCCTCTCTGAATCTGTTTGGCAAGAATCAACAAATATCTTAGCGTCCTCGGTAGGATATATAAGGTGCCAGATGGTGGGAGGTACTTCCCATTTAAACTCAGGAGCCTGCTGTCTTGGTGAAGTTTCTAAGGTGCCAGCAGCCTGTATCATGTTAACATATTCCCTTCCAAAGTGAAAGATAAGTTCCTAAACTTTACACCCCTTCTAGTATTGAGAAAAAGCCTCCTTTAGATTCTGCAGGCAACATGTATTCCCACCTCTACCTCAGCCTGTATCTGTGATCTCATGGGGAGTTTTCTATCACCAACTGCATGAGAAATAAAACATTTAAGGGCTGGTTTACAAGTCGAAAATAGATTCGCAACAAGTAAGAACCACACAACTACAAAATAACAATTTCTCCCATTGAGGTCTTGGAAAACCCCAGGGAAATATTCCTAGTGGGCAGACTTTGAGCAGTGCATTTAGTGTTTCACTTTGATGGTAGTGGGGATGACTGGATAGATATATGGATGTATGCCAATTGATGGATGGTCTCAATAGATTTCCTGAATAGTCATGAACATGGAGGGAACATGACTGGGAGACTAGTGACAAGGAAGTCAGAGGAAGAGGTTAATGGGAGACCAGCAGAAGAGGACTTCTTAGGTCATTACTTAGTGTGAGCACATTTGTGACCCATTTATATAATGCCTTACCAAAGAGCACACACCACAGAGGAGTCTCAGATAAACAAGGTGACCTGCTCTGTGGATGTCGGTCTCTTTCAATAGCCAATGCAATATTTGTCAATAAATTCAAGAACAAAGTGTCCAAGGCAGTTCAAATGAAAGTTATGCAAGAGTTAAGCCATGTGAGTACAACCCTCTCCAAGGTTAATCTGGCCGGGGAAGTTGCTGAGTAATGAGTTTGCGAAGAACTGAGATAAAAGCTTAGTCTCTAATACAGTACAGTTCCCCAAGACCAGCCTGTCACCTGGTGGCAAATTGATTACATTGGATTTTTACATCATATTAAGGGTATCAATTTGATATTCTTGGAATAGGCACTGTGGATATGGATTTTTCTTCCCAGTCCTATGATCTTCGGCCAGCAGCATCATCCTTAGACTCACTGAATGCCTTATTCACTGTCATAGGATCCCAAATATTGTTTCGGACTAGGGACTTCATTTACTGTAAGATGTGTGAGGGGATAAACTAACACCCATGAGTTTCACTAGTCTTACCAGGTGCCCCGTCACCTAGAAGTAAGGTGAGAACACACGGGTCTGGACCCAAGGGGATAAATGAGAGCAGCCCATCTTGTTACTAATATCCCAACTCCTGTCCTAACATCTTTGGGCCCCCCGGTTCCTAAGGGAGGAATGCTTCTACCACAGAATAAAATAAAATTTCTATGAAACTAGAAGTTGAGATTGCCACCTTAATGAGTCATACAAATGAAGTAACAGGCAAATAAGAGGTTTACTGAACAGTTTGGTGTAAATGACTGATTATTAAGGGAAAATAAGGTCACTGCTACACAATGGGGTGGAGGGTAAAATAGAAGGGATTCTCTGGGAAACTCTTACTGCTTCCATCAACAGTGGGAGAAGTTAAGGAACAACTCTAGCAACTGAATTCAGGTGGGATCAATGAAGATTAGGGCACCCCACTGAGTAACGAAACACAGGCACCTTAGGTGCAAGCTGGGGATGCAGAACAGTTACCAGAAAAGCAAGTTATTAATATCAGCTATTGCTTTATATCCAGGTGCAGAAATCACTATAGTATTCAGGCATACTTTCTTGCTTGATCTGCTATATTTGTGTATATTTATGTAATTTTTATATAAAATATTTTAGTGGCAGACAACCTCATATTTTAGTGTTTAGGTTAGTTTACCAAAAAAGAATTGTTATTATACTAAACTGGAAGGATACATAATATCACACTGATTTGAATAAAGTAATTGATGAAATTTGGGATCTTTGTAGGGAGAGAACAAACACATCTTTATTTGAATAAGAAATAATTGTAAAATGTTAAATTTGAGAATTTTATTTTTATTGGTGTTTATAAATTTAAATATAGATACATGTGTAATATATAGATGCTGAAAGGCCAAAGGAGTGACTTGCTGCATATTATTTTTTTGAGAGCAAACGGCATGCACCCTTATTTCTTTTTCTGGCTGTCCTCAAATCGTATTGACTGGAAGCCTAGGAAATACATTTCCTAGAATCCCTGGTCAGCAGGTTTCTGGGTTAGAGTCTGCCAAGCAGAGGCTACAAAGTTCAAAAGGTGAAAGAGAAGCAGAGGAGGCCAGGAGCATTGGTGGCTCACGCCTGTAATCCTAGCACTTTGGGAGGCCAAAGTGGGAGGACTGCTTCAGGCCAGGAGTTTGAGACCAACCCGGGCCCTGACTCTACAAAAAAATTTAAAAATCAGCTGGGCATGGTGGTGGGCACTTGTAGTCCCAGCTACTTGGGAGGCTGAGGTGGGAGAAGCACTTGAGCCCAAGAGTTCAAGGGTTCAAGGTTACAGTGAGCTATGATCACACTACTGCTGCACTCCAGCCTGAGCCACAGAGCAAGACACTGTGTTAAAAAACAAAACAAAACAACAGCAATACAAAGCGAGAGAGAAGCAGAAACAATTATTCTTCATGCAGCAAGGAGAGCTCATGGGCTTCAACAGATGTGATGCTTTATAGCTCCTCCAGATCCCCTGGAAATTGATCATTTGGTGCTATGGTGAGCTGAGATCATTGGAGGATTCCTGGAACTTTCTAATCCTCTCATGGCTGGTGATGAGGAGTGTTCTTTATGATCGCTGTTCCTCCAGCCCTTTCTATGTATTTTTAAATCACCAAGTTCACTATATTAAATTTCTTCTTGCTTGAAATACCAGAGGATTTTTTTTCCTGATCAGACCCTGACTGATACCCTGCCATTGCTTAAGGCAATCCTGAAATTTTGAGATTTGGCAATATTATTTGATTTAGCCTAAATTTTTCAATGAAAAATTGATAGGTTGACTCTTACCATATTGAGCAAAATCCTTCAACAGACTTTACAGGATGAAAAAGGAGAGAACATGATTGATTCTTGGGGAAGAGGATGAAAAACCTATGACACTCTATAATTACAGTCATGCACCTCAACCGCATTTCAGTCACTGACAAACCACATATATATGACGGTGGTCCCACAAGATTATAATGGAGCTAAAACATTCCTATTGCCTAGTGATGCTGTAACTGTGGCAATGTTATAGCACAAGGCATTTTTTTCTATGTTTAGATACATAAATACTACTGTGTTACAATTGCTGACAGTATTCATTACAATCACATGCTTTACAGGTTTATAGCCTAGGAGCAATAGGCTGTACCATATAGCCTAGGTGATGTAGTAGGTGATGCAGTACCACCTAGGATTGTGTAAATATAATCTATGATGTTTGCACAATGACAAATTCACTTAAGGACACATTTCTCAGATGCATCCCTATTCTTTTTTTTTATTCAGGATATTATGGGGGTACAAACATTTCGATCGCATGTAATGCTGTTTGCCCTGCCCAAGCCAGGGCTACAAGCCTATCCTCCTCCATACGGTGCGTTCTGTTTCCATTAATTGTGGGTTTACCTCCCCAACCCCACCCCGGACTGGCCTGTTCTTAAGGGACTTATGACAGTATGTTGAAATAACATTTCTTGAGTGCTTATCTTGTGCCAGACTCTGTTCTAGAACTTTGTATGCATTATCCCATTTAATCTTCTCAGCAAACCTATGAGGGAGGCACTATTATTACTCCTATGTTTAGTAGGCAAAAACATATTTAGAGAGGTAACTTGTCTGACATAGCACAACTTGAAAGTGGTGGAGACTACATTCATACCCAGGCATCTCACTCCAGAGACCTTACTCTTAAACATTAAACACTAAGTGCTGCTTGTAATGCAATTTTTAAAAGGTCAATCCATAGATGCACAATCAATGAAAGTGATTAAAATGAACAATGCAGATCAGGATAGGTTTCGTATAAATTATAATGTTTTCAGCAGCTGCCTGTGTGACATGAATATGCTCTTTTCTTTTACTCTTTTTGTGCTACCCTCTCACTTCAATTACTGTTCGGGTTTTGTCTATTAAAAATAATGATGATGACTATGTTAGTAACTAACATTTATTGAGCAGATATTAGCCAGGCACTGCACTAAACACTTCCACATGTATTTCATCCAATCTTCATTATAATCTTATTCTTGCCCACATTTTTCAGACTGGAAAGTTGAGGCCTAGGTGATTAAGTGATTTTCCCATGCCGATGACAGTATAAAAGAATAACCCAACCTACCTGGTAGAGGCCTGGCACTTACTTACCAGGTTATTGTGTTTAGGAAGCTATCACTATGAAGAAAATGTATTCTTGGAAATGTTCCTTGGAAAAAGCCCTGATCTCTCGAAGGCATTGGAGATATTCAAATGTAAGCTTTTCTCTCTTTTCTTCTCTCTATAAATACCTCTGCAAAAATAAGCTCATGCTAAGGACCTAAATTAAACTAAAGTGGCAAAGGAAACGAGGACAGTAGCCTAAAGAAAATCTACATTCTGCTTTGCGGATAGTGGATTTTTATGGGACTCTCTTCTTCCTAAGGAGAGCTCTGGATTTATTTCCTGAAGGTGGAAACTTTTATTCTCTTAGTTTAAAAGGAGATGGAACTAAACAGGGGAAGGAGAGGATACATACATGTAACACAGAGTTTTGCAGGAATCTTGATGTTTGAAGTAATCTGAAGGCATTTATTTGCCTTTTCGTTATTCTCTTTCTCAAGTGATGTGAGCACCCATCTAAGGCTGATGAAGGGAGAAAACCTGGATCCAAGCCCTTTGAGGTTTCAGGCTCCAGAACTCAGAGAGGAAAAGAGGATTAATGAAGATCCTTGTGTCAGCAGATTGACACCACACTCTACCCTGTGCTTCGATTTGATCTATGTTAACCACATCAGCTGGAGAACAGTGCTGTCCCCATCAGCTGCCAGTCTTAATGTAAACCAGATTCCATCTTTAGTACACCTCTGAAAAATCCATTGCTTCTTTCTGAGGCAGTTATCTGCCAGGTGCTTCATTATGTGTTCTCATAATACCCTATTAAACTTTATGGCACTTACCACAATCATTGTTATATATTTGTAAAATTATTCATTTTATATTTGTCCTCCTCTTTGGCCTGGAGATAATGTTATACTGTAGACTAGAGAAGTTGGCTTAGCTATAATTGTTGTAAAATAACAATCAAAGCTATAAGCTACCTGGTTAAAAAAAGGGAGGGGGCTTTTTTTTTTTCAGGAGAAAAACTAGTGAATGACGCTTTATGTTTTAGAAATTTGCTGGTTACATTTATGAGCAGAAAAGTCAAGAAAGCCTCAGGTTTATAGAAGGCTTTGTCAATAATTCTGTTTCTGTCGATGAATGACTATTTGTGGTGGGAGCTGTCAAACCACTGGATTAAAACACAGATTTAGTTTAGAGTCACTTGCTAGATGTAGATTCAGTTATGGTATAAAGAGTCAAGAATTTTAAGCTTAGAAGCAACTTAAATGATAGTCAAATATCCTTATTTTACAGGTGAAGAAGATAGGTGCTCAAAGTTACACAGTTATTCACTTCAAAGATGAAATTAAAGGTAGACATATTATCAACATCAACCCCCTTTCCAATAAATGGAAGACATTACTAAGTTTCATAAATTCATATCGGCCAAGTGCCCTCTGTTACAAGCAATAGAAATGGGCCCAGCTTTCCTTTAGCAGAAATAAAATTTAGAGAATCATTTTGGAAACTAGTGAAATAAAATCCCTATGAATTGGGTTTTAACTGGGTCAACCAAAAGACAGACTTGGCTCAAAACTCCATCAGCCCCCCAATTGCAATAAGTTCTCGCTCTTATTGGCTGATTGCAATGGTAGTGTAGGATTCTGGAAATTAACCTTGGCTCAGTGTACCAATTCCTTGAAAGGTCTGAGAAAAATCCCTTTCTTCAAGGCACAGTTACGTAGGTAACCAGCCACGAGTCACTTTAGGGGAGCAAAAAATTAGACCCAGTGTTTGGTTAACACACTGAATCATGAGTCTCTGGGAGGTATGTTCATATTGATATCTTCAGCCCAATTTCAAATTATATGACTCCCTTCTTTGTTAAGTACCCTTAGAATCTGTTTTCATTCCTATGCCCACAGTTTTGCAGGCATAAATATCAAAGTTCTGAAATTCTTTGAGCCTGTAGACCTTTACTTTTGTGAACCATATTGATACTGGCTTCAGTTGGAAGTCTGTGGACAATGAAGCATGCACCACCATTGGATATGAAGGATATTGGCTTAATTTTCCAGGTAACACTCATGTAAGGAAGTTAAAGTATTTTAAGCAAGTGGAAAGGGGTTTCTTTGGCAAGAGAAGGTTACTGGGAATAAGGACTATGGGCATTTCAAGCCCTCCAGAATCTCCCCCATATGCCCATCCCTACTGACCTCACTCTTTCTCAGCCAATGACAAAAATTTCATATAAGAAAGTTAGCAAGACCGTGATTTCAATGACGTTATAATTTGGCAATCAAATTTTTTGTGTTTTGCTATTTCAGAATCAATGCTGTATGAGAGACATTTTGTTTTATGGGTTATTTTTTAAATATTTAATTTTTTAGGTACAGTATTAGAAAATAACAGCATTTCAGACTGGACCACATGTTGATGGCTTAGGGAAGTGCTGTTAATAGAAATAGAAATACAATGTGAACTGCAAATGTGACCATCATGTGTAATTTTAAATTTTCTAGTAGACACATTTTAAAAAGTAAATATAAACAAATATAGTTAATTTTTTGTATTTTATTTAACCCAATGTACCCAAAATATTATTTCAACATATAATAATAATAAAATTATTATTGACATATTTTATGTCATTTTCTTAAGCATTAAGTCTTTACTGTTTCAGGTGTATTTAGCCATATGGGACTAGTGGCTATTGTAATGGACAGCATAGATTTCATTCTCTTTCTCTCTAAGCTTTGCAGTATGATTGTCAGTAGCCACCCATCCTGTAGTCTTGAATTTCTCACGACTTGCATTCCTTAGTTGCTGTATTTCCAGCTATTGATAATTGCCAGAGATTTTTATTTCTCTTCAGCATTCTTTAGGCCACAGCCTTCATTTCTCTAAGTATCTACTGCCTGCAATGTATTCCCAACGTATTCCCAATTTCCTCACCACAGTTTTCGTGGTAAGTAACAACACTGAATCTGGAAAAGTTAAGTAGAAATCATTTTTCTGGATGAATGATTAGTTCAAAAATTCATAGGAAAGCTGGAGAATTAGTCTCAGAAAATAAGCATGCACCAAAAGGTTTGGCGTCAAAGAACATAGCCAAGGTCAAACTGAAAAATACCACTTTTGGCACCTCTGCAAGACTCTCCATACTGCTGCACTAAAGTCAATTGGACCTGCATCTTTGCATCACTACCTCAAGGTTGGAGCTGAAGCATTTCACTGGTCAAGTATCATGACCTGGTGCTCTAGGGAGTCAGAGAGAGGAGATATCTGGATGCTTCAGTTTCTGCAGTAGGAGATAGAATTGTCTCATCACTTAGATCAGGGGAATTCTTCCCAAGTAAGGTGGGTGGTCAGATACATGATAGAAAAATAAGCCAACTCTCCACTACAAAACACTCAAGAAATAAATGTAGTGAAGTAAGTTCACTTTATTGTTTAAGGCAAAGGAATTTATGAACTGTCATTAGTATACTTAATAAAAACTAAAGGCTTATTAATTTCTTTGAAGTGAGAGTTGATCCCTTTGTGATTAAATTTATATTGTTAAAAAATTTCAAAAAATAGCATTTGTGATTTTAATAAGTCAAATAAATAAAAATATAATCATAATCCTTCCTAAGGTAACCAGAGTCAATAGTTTGATATGGGATTTTTCCCTCTACTTTTCTGTGCCAGGAGTGATATTTCAGAAGCTTCTCCAGCCAAATTATGTTGAAATGGTAAAGGAAAACCTCTATCAATTATTTTAACTGATATTTTTTATCTTAGAAAAGTTTACAGAAATACAATGATACTATAAATTGAATGACAGTGACTGAGATAAAGAAGTCAACATTTTTTGTTTGGTTTTTTTATTGTATTAAGAACACCCAACATAAAATCTACCATTGTAACAAATTTTTAAGTGTGCAATACAGTATTCTTAACTATAGATAAAATGATGTACATAAACTCTCTAATTTTGATTTGTCAGTCTTAAAGTCCCTAAGAAACACAATCATTTAGTTCTTAGAACAGCTTAAACAGACAGCACAAAAATCTTAATAGTTTCAAGGTAGTGGTATTCAACATTATTTTTTAAATAGAAGAGGAAGACAGTTACAGAACTGTAAGTTAACATTTACATTCATTTCAATGTTACTCTACTAGGATTTAAAACACATTTTTATTGCCATTTGTCTTGTCATCATCTTCAAAGTTTAGAAAAATGATGTCTACTATGCTTCAATCTTTCCTATGTTTCATTTTCTCTATGTAATGAAATGTGAAAATGGCAAGACAATTTAAATGAACTCTGTGGGATCAAGGGACTGTGTAAAACCTCATCACAACCAACCAATAAAGCCTCTTAATCAAGAGGAATGTGTGCAGGACACAACACGGCTGAATTCTGATCTGGGAGCAGGCAGACACATAGCAACAGAGAACTAGGGAAATTTAAAAATGAGTTGTACTCTAATCTTGATTGACTCTAAATGGAGAATAACACAAAGAAAATCAGGTGCTGACTGTTGTAGGCTGTAGTCTATTTTTCTAAGTTTTCTCATCTGATGCCTCAGTAAAGATTTTAGGCTAATCAAAAACATTTATTAATAACTAACAGAGTTTCTGATTAGGACAATATATAGAGTCATAATGTAAAGATAAGTCTAACTTTAGAAAAAAATCTGCTATGATTTTATTTGTTATATTTTTCTCCTCCATATATTATAATTAACATTTTTATTAAGTGCCTACTATGATCACATACTGAACACATAATATTAAGCCATATACCTAGGTGATTAATTCAACTTCCGTATAATGATTTGAAATGCCAATTTGGTAAATGTGTCCCAGCTGATTATATTGGAAGCAATTTGATGTAATCAGCCAGCTAAGTGACTTATCTCCACCTGGCATATTGCTACTTTCTTCACCCTGCATCCGTCACTAGTGCCAAAATGAGCTATGACTCCAGCTGCTTTAGTAATGATGCCCCTACCTACTCAGTTATAGAGCACTTTGCTTCATTAGACACTGAGGAGCACCTTAAATAGTAGAGCAACCAACTGTATTTGAGGTCTTTATTTCCCAGAGTACTATGCATGCCAGAAAATGGGGAAAAAATCAATAGAGACAGAACTGTCTTATATTATTCATACAGAGGATTATGAGCAGTGAGAAGTCATGAGAGTGACTGAATGAGACACAGAGCTGACGGAAAATGGAGAAGCAACATAAAAACAGACTTTAGCAAATCCGAATCTGTTTTCTAGCTCCTATTCCCACTCCTCATAGCACATGCTAACCTGCTCATTTCACTAGTAATTTAATATCTGCATTGTGAACATGAATCCTGAATACTAAGAACTACATTCTTATTTTCTGTTTCAAGATTCTGCCACATAGTATGGCTCTATACAACTGTATGCATATTAGAAGGAAGCATAGAAACTCATATAAACCTTTCATTGGCAAATCATGTTAAGTGCTCTTGAAACACTTCTGAATCTTTTTACATACCTTCTCCAACAATGCCCGTATCATTCTGGGATTTATTTTTTATTTATTCAGCAAATATTGCCTGAGAACCTACTGCATTCCAAGAACTCTTCTAGAGCATGAACAAAGACATGCAATATCCCTAATACAGAGCTTACATTCTAGTGAGGGGAAGCAGACCACAAATAAATAAATAAAATATAAAATATCAGAGAGTGCTCAGTGCTATAGAGCAACATAAATCTTGTTAGGGGGTAGGGGACAGTGGAGGTATACTTCTAAACAGGATGGCCAAGGAAGTCCTTGATAAGAAATGGCATTTTAGTAAAGACCTGAAAGAAGAGAAGATCAAACTTTGTAGATACACAATTAAGTTATTAATAAGGAAATGGATGACAGGGTTTCTGTGGCTGGAGGTGAACTACATAAACATGCATTAATATAGGCATCATAGAAATTATTAATACAATAAACACAATACTATTGTAGTACTTTTGACAGACATACACAGTTTACTCTTAGAAGCAGATTCCACATAGTGCCTGTAAACTGTTGATCAAATAACAATGGGAGGTTAGAATAAAATCTGTGAAATAAGGGTGTAAATGAACACACAATATGGTATGATCAAAATTGTAACCAAAATATAGTGTTGGAACTTAACCAAGAAGAAAGTAGCAACTCTTAAACGTAATAAAATATAATTGTTTGAAATATGCATGCAGTATAATTTTAAGAGACAGGTTAGTTATCATTAATATCAATATATCATTTGAATTTTTAGAGACAATTTTGTTAGCTGGAGGAGAGACTATGCAACTATAATGAATAGTAAGGTGATATGTAGAAGGCCACAGATTGGAAAAGAATAGATCGTGTATACTTATGATCATTTAGGTAGAGCCACAAACATGAAAATCAGGAACTTGGTGATACTTTTTATTAAGATATTTAAAAACTTATATTAATAGATATTAATATAGCTTTAGATGTTAATACAGATTTTCTTTCTCACTTTTTTAGATTTGGAAGTCTTTTATTTTATATTTGAAAGCTAAAGGAGTCCAAGCCTCAACTTTTGATTTGATCGCATCATAGATACTAATTATTTACTCAAACTTGTAAAATAAGTCACAGAATAGTGACTTCAGGAGGCCATTTAAATAACCAATGAGTCCTTGGGTTTAAAAAAAGAGACTATTCTAGTGATTTACTTACTTTTCTAAATATTGAAGATATTCAAATAGACAGCTTACTGTGTTTTTCTTTGGATTTATTTTAGTTTAATCATTATCCTACAAAATGTCTTGTAATCCAGTTACCACTGTTGGTACAATTCCCTAGGCATAAACTCAATTTGACTTTTAAAATTTTAATCACACATTGAATAGACACAGGATGCCTGAAACTTAATTAACTTAAAAATAGATTAGTTGATTAAAAAGTTTAATTTTAACATTAACTTTAGTGTGAGGAGATGCTATAAAAAGTATATTCATGTATTTCAATGAGCAGAGACTTTAGCAGAGAGAAAATATCCTTTCTGCCATAGCAGATTTAAGTCATATAAATATTTTACAATTTCAGGTTCCAAAAAGTAGCAATAGCTTAATTACCTATCTTCTCATTATTCTCCTAAAAACCATATAAAGCATCAAGGAAAATGGAGAAGGGGAACAGAGAGATCATAAACTATATCTTCTATGAAACTAGGAAGCATGGAAATTCTGGAAACTATACGTACATACAACAAAAGCACATGATACCTGTGGTACCTGAAGAAGAAGCTGCTGGGTGCAGTGTGTCAGGGAAGAATGGGAAGTTCCGACTGCAGATATCAGATATTAAGAAGAAATAATCTCTCTCAGAAGGAAAGAGCCCTACACAGGTAGAAATTTGAAAACTTAATTTACAAAAAAAAATTCCAAAGTAACCGTTTGTTAAAATAGAAGATAGATTCTGCATTGATAAAACTCTTAGATATAAAGAGAACTGAGAACTTGCAGGATATACTCCAATGTACATTCAATCTTAGCCAAAAGGCTAAGAAGTTATCAAATGTACAATCAGAAGTAAATAAAATTCAAAGAGGGTATTATTTTAAAAGGACAGAAAAATAAGAAATTAATAAATCATTCATAAAAAGAAGGCAGAAAGATAAAAACAGTTTACAGAAAGTATGAGAATGGAAATAAATAGGATCAAAGTGGAAAATTGATCACATACAAAATTTTAGTAGAGAAACATAATTTACAAAGAATTCCAAAAATTTCCTTTTGTTTGTTTTTGTTTTTGTTTTTGCATGTGTGTGGAGGATAGGCATTGGGAAGGAGTGTAGTAAAAGAGAGTATAAGCTCTCTGACAATTGTAATAAATGAAAAAAGTATAGCCAGGCGTGGTGGCATATGCCTGTAGTCCCAGCTACTTGGGAGACTGAGGCAGGAGGATAGCTTGAGCCCAGGAGTTTGGGGTTACAGTGAGCTATGATGATATCACTGCATTCTAGCCTGGGCAACAAAGCAAGACCCTATCTCAAAAAAAAAAAAAAACAAATAGAAAGATAAAATTAACTTTAGACAGAAAACAGAAGGTACAAATAAGAGACTTCATTTAAAAGGCTACTTTTTATAGACCTACTAATAAATTTGAAAATATTATTGAAATAAATAATTTTCTGAAAAATTACCAATATTGACTCCAGGAGTAAAAGGTAATAAATTCTGAATAAGCTAATAACCATGGAGAAAATGAAAATATGTTATTAAATGTATTAAATAATTTATTAAATTTAGCAAAAATTTCTTCCCTTAATGGTTTGTTGAAGATACATCTGATGTTATTTAAACTACCACAGGATTAAAAAATGTAGTTATTTTCCATTATTTTCAAAGTTAAAATACTTCTGAGATCAAAGCATAATAAATATTTCTGTCATTTATGCAAATCTGCTTATGAATACATAGAATAAAAAAGCCTATGAAATTGGTTATCTCAACAAACTAATAGCTGTTCAGAATCATATAGGTACTGAAAGTTATTTACAGTAATTAAAGGCTCTGTTGATATTAGAAAATATATCGATATCATGTCATCAATTTATTATAGAAAAATAAAACCATTTCAAGACAAAACACAACAAGTATATTAATAAAATTAAATTCCTAGAACCTCTTGAGCTAGGAAAAATGAAGCAAATGTGGTATCATAGAAACCTAAAAAAGAGTTTCAATATCAAGTTGAATATTGTTGGAACTACTAGTAGGAATATGAAAATAGAAAGAAAGCCACTGCATTTCATAGGATGGATGTCATTGTGACTTTGATGAATGGAGTTTCAATGGAATTTGGGGAGAAGAGAGAGAGAGAGAGAATAGGCAGTAAGAGCTAAAAGTAGAGATAATCTTACAGTGTTTGACTATGAGGTCAAAAACATATAAATAATTATATTGTATGGCAAATAATTCAATTTCTTTAATATCCGCTATGGAATAACTAGAATTTAAAAGATGGTATACCTAACTAGTGATTCTATTATTTATAAAATTCACTCATTCTTTTTTTCATTTACCAGAGGCTGAATAGCTGCTAGGGAGAAGGCATCATACCAAAGGATTCCAAGAACAACTAAATTCCATTATATTTTTGGAGAGTTTGTATTCTAGTTTTAGAAATTAAGATAATTAAAATACAGAATTAGGGTTTAGGGCTGTGATAGTTGTTTGTTTTGGCTAAAAAACACACAACAGCAGAATATTTCCCATAATTCTTTCTTGCAGACCATAGTTTAAAGCTTATTTCAGAGAAATGCACACTAATGCTTTTTAAATTGTATTGTGTCTAGAAAATAAAGGTAGGGATATTAAAATATGTTATACCATGATAATATGTAATGTCTCTAAACAGAAGGCAATTATTTGAGTGCTCCAGGCAGTAGTAAAATGAAACTGTAAATCTTTCAATGTAAATTGTTGGTTATTTAGAATTTCTGTTTGGATATTACAAGTCTTATTCCTTCTCTAAATATTGATGTAATTTTGGCAAAATTTTTGGAGAGTACAAGTAAATCAAAATCAATTTCTTCAAAAAATGGAACTGGGCTAAGAAAATAAAAATTGCCAAAATAAAGTTGGAGAATGAAGTATTAATAGTTTAGATAATTGGTACAAAACTGCTTTTTATTTGTCAATTAATTACAGACATTGATTTTGAAAAAAATATAGTTATTAAGTACCAAGTGTAGGGTCCTGTGACATGAAGTGGGAGAAATACATAAAGGAGTAAGAATAGTCTGCCCAATCACATTTTAGTCTTCTGCATTTCTTTTTTTTTTTGTTTTTACACCATAAATATATGTGATTTTTATTTGTCAATTATACCTTATAAAGCTGGAGGAGGAAATTAAATCAGATAATGCCTTTGAGTGTGAACAACATGTTACTCTCATTTTGGGCCACTGAAGCCAAGCGCATATGGACTCTGAAACACTGCATTTAGAAGGAGTATCATTTATTGAGAGCTTCTTAAATAAAGAAATTTTTTAGTAGAGAGACTTTTTAAAATTTTTTTTTTATTTCTGCATATTGTGGGTGTACAAATGTTTAGGTTAAGTATGTTGCCCTTGCGCCCCTTCCCCTCCCCAGTCAGAGCTTCAAGCGTGTCCATCCCCCAGATGGTGCGCATCGCACTCATTATGTGTGTATATACCCATCCCCTCCTTCCTCCTCCCACCTGCCTGATGCCCAATAAATGTTATTCCTATATGTGCACTTAGGTGTTGATCAGTGAAACCAATTTGCTGGTGAGTACATGTGGTGCTTATTTTTCCATTCTTGGGATACTTCACTTAGTAGAAGGGGCTCCAGCCCTATCCAGGAGAATACAAGAGGTGCTATATCACCATTGTTTCTTATAACTGAATAGTACTCCATGGTATACATATACTACATTTCTTGTAGTGTGGATCTCTGGGATGAATCATCTCAGTTTTGACTTATCTAAGACAGTGACTTTATGTTATGTTTATTGTTAAAGACTTTTTTTCTGGGCATAGAATTATGATTTCTTTTAACATATTAAAGATGTCATTCCATTTTCTTCTCCATTTTTGTTTTGTTAAGAAACAAGCCCACACAATTCATATTTCTGTTCCCATGAATGTAATAAATATTTTTCCTTCTTGCTACTTAAGATGCTCACTTTATCTTTGATATTCATTGGCAATTTGATTATGGTGTCCCTAGTTATACTGTCTTTGTATTTACCCTGTGTGGGGTCAGCTGAACTTTGCCAAATTTGTGAAAAATTTTCTCCAAATATTTTTTTCTGCCCTATTCTTCCTCTTCCATTTGTAGAGCCCCATTCACATGTATACCAGACCGATTAGTATTTATGACACTTCATGATACTATATTCACGTTTCACGCTTTTATAATCTTTTTCTCTATCTTCAGATTAGATAATTACAATTGATCTATGCTCAAGCTCACTGATTCTTCAGTTGCTCCAATCCACTGTTAATCTCACTGAATATATTTATAAAAGCTATTTTAAAGCCCTTGTCTGCTACTTTCGATATCTTTGCCATCTCAGGGGTTTTTCTATTGAGTTTTAAAATTTATTAACAATAGTTCACATTTTATTGCATCTTGGAAGTCTAGTACTTTTGATTGCATGTTAGACATTGTGGGGGAAAGTCACAGAAATCGTGTATTATCTTCCTCTGAAAGTATTTATTTTTTTCCTAACAGACAGTTAAATTACTAGTTATACTCCTTGACCTTGTGGAGGTTTGGTTTAATAATTTGTTATATGGTTTAAACAACTGAAATGTGTTGTTTTAATGATTGATATTTTACTGGATCTAGCTGAGATAGAGTTGGGAGCACCTACAAGGAAAAAACACTTTGAATTGAAGCACTTAAAAAATGTACATTCGTAGAGAGACAGAGGGGAAGAAAGAAAGCAAGTGTGCTGTCTTTCCATTGCACATAGAATTAAAGATAATCTCCTGAGATTGAAATACATCACCCGTCATAGTCCTATCCCAGAGGAACTTTACAGTTTTCTCATCCCTGTTATTTTCTTCCAACACCCAACAGTAGAACGTAACTCATTACAAGACTCAGAGCTTTTGCAAATGCTATTTTCTATACCTAGGGGTACTCTTGTAACTAGTATCTTTTAAACACTGCCCAGATGTTACTCCTTCATAAATGCTATCTCAATTCTATCAAAGTTAAATCTTGTATCCTGACACCATCCACAATATTTTTATGTCTCTATTATAGGTTTTATCTCACCATTTCGCTTCTTTAGAGGAATTCTTCTTGAGCATTAATTTATGTATTCAGTAACAACTACTGTTTATATACAGTGTGCCAGGCATTGGTCTGGGTGTTCAGGATGCAGTAATGAAAACAATAAAAATAGTTTCTGGTCTGCTCAGTGTTGTATGCAGATCTTATCTTGAGAAGCCGTACTAGGTAATGGTTAGGGGAATGGCCTGTGGAACTAAATTGCCTTGTTTGAAGCCCTTCTCTACCATTCATGAAGTGTGTATCCTTGAGCAAGTTACTTAAATTATCTGTTTCACTTACTAACTGTGAGTAGTATTTCATAGGTTTGTTGTGAAGATAAAATGATTTAAAATAGGTAAAACATTTAGCATGGTGCTTGGGGTATAAAAACTCAATAAATACTTGATATTATGATTTTTGTCTCTCTCATATCTATTATTATGTGTAGTACATAGTAGGCAATAACTACATACTATATACATTCTATAAAAAAGACATCTGCACTAGAATTTTTATAGCAGCACAATTCACAATTGCAAAGATGTGGAAATAACCTCAGTGCCCATCAATACCTGAGTGGATTAATAAAATGTGATATGTGTATACCATGGAGTTCTACTCAGCCACAAAAAACAGTGGCAGTCTAACATCTCTTACGTTATCCTGGATAGAGCTGGAGCCCATTCTACTAAGTGAAGTATCACAAGAATGGAAAAGCAAACACCACATGTACTTACCATCAAATTGGTATTAACTGATAAACATTTAAGTGCGCATGTAGTAGTAACATTCATCAGCTATCAGGCAGATGGGAGGGGGAAGGAGGGGATGGGCATATACACATTTAATGGGTGTGGTGCGCACCATCTGGGGGATGGATACACTTGAAGCTCTTATTCGGGTGGGGCAAAGGCAATATATATAACCTAAACATTTGTGCCCCCGTAATATGCTGAAATAAAATTTTTTTTTAAAAAAAGGTGCCAGTAGATTTTTTTTTTCATTTCAAAGTGTTATGGGGGTACAAATATTTTTGGTTACAAAGATCACTTTTGTAATGCTTGAGTCAGGGTTATAAGAGTGCCTGTCACCCAGATAGTGTTCATTGTACCTGTTAGGTAGGTTTTTGCCCATCCCCCCATCTCCTGATTGATTTCCACTGAGTTATACTTTCCTCTATGTGTGCTCATTGGTTAGTTCCAATTTAATAGTGAGTACATGTGGTGTTTGTTTTTCCATTCTTTAGATACTTCACGTAGGATAACAGTCTCCATTTTCATCCATATTGTTGCAAAAAGCTTTAAGTCATCCTTCTTCATGGCTGAGTAGTATTCCATGATATACATGGATAACGTATTGTGTTAATCCAGTCATGAATTTGTGGGCACTTGGGTTGATTCCACATCTTCATGATTGCGAACTGTGCCTCGATAAACATTCAAGTGCAAGTCTTTTTGATAAAATGACTTTTTTTCCTTTGGGTAAATACCCATAGTAGGATTGCTGGATCAAATTGTAGGTCTACTTTCAGCTCTTTGAGCAATCTCCAGACTGTTTTTTGTAGAGGTTGGGCTCGTTTGCAGTCCCACTAACAGTATATAAGTGTTCCTTTCTCTCCACATCCACACCAGCATCTATTGTTTGGGACTTTTTCTTAAAAGCCATTCTTACTGGTGTTAGGTTATATCTCATTGTGGTTTTTTCTTTTTTTTTTTTTGAGACAGAGTCTCACTCTCTTGCCTGGGGCGAGTGCCGTGGCCTCAGCCTAGCTCACAGTAACCTCCAATTCCTGGGCTCGAGCAATCCCACTGTCTCAGCCTCCTGAGTAGCTGGGACTACAGGCATGCGCCACCATGCCCGGCTAATTTTTTCTATATATATTTTTAGCTGTCCAATTAATTTTCTTTCTATTTTTGATAGAGACGGCGGTCTCTCTCTTGCTCAGGCTGGTCTTGAACTCCTGAGCTCAGAACGATCTGCCCACCTCGGCCTCCCAGAGTGCTAGAATTACAGGCATGAGCCACCGCGCCGGGCCATCTCATTGTGGTTTTGATTTGATGATCAGAGAAAGGCAAATTAACTAGAATTTCTGGTGGAAGTCTCTATCCTGATATAACTTTATAATAACAGTAGGAAGGTTTATTTTATTCAAATTATGAGAAATTAAAGACAATAATTCAACTGACGCTACAGGAAAAAAACAAGTTTGCTATGCAGTTAAGCATAATTAAATAACCAATTATAAATAATTCATTGATTTGCCATGTTCATTACTAAAGCACTTGCTCAGGTCTTTACACATAAAGCTAGGAAACTGTGTCTGTAAAGTATCTATATTTTCCCTTGCCCAACCTCTACTGATCTCTTACGTTCCGTTTCCTCCCAATCCCATTAAGCTCTGCTGTAATATTGCTTCCTTTTGTCAGGGATCTTATTGCTAATGGCAAGATTGATCAGTCTATGATATATTTTATCCTTTCTCTTTTTTTAATTATTATATAAGATTCTTCCTGCTGGATATAGCTAAGTGAAGCATTCATGGACATTTAAACTTAGATGTTACAATTAGATCCTGTTTTCCAGGAGCTTGAAACTATGATTTGGAGACAGGTAGGCAGTATTTGTATGTAAATGAATCCAAAGCTGTAAGCTCAGTAACTGTGAAGTTCTCATGCATGGAGATTCATGCTAGTTGAAGAGCTATATGTCTAGACATATAGCATAGCCGGGGTGTGTGTGTGTGTGTGTGTGTGTGTGTGTGTGCGCGCGTGTGCGTGTGTTGGGAAATGATAATATAAACATTCCTTCTTGTAGTGATTTATTTAAACTATAAAAATAACTCCTTGAAGACTGCTGTGAAAGATAGGCTTAATTAAATGTTCACGATAATATATGCTACTACATAAAGGACCATAAAAATACTTTACAAGAAATGTCATCATTTTGAGGATTAAAAGAGTTAATACATATAAAAGACTTAAAGCAGTCTCTGACAAATAATAAACACTCAGGAGATATTAGCTATTATTATCATTATGGTAAGCTGGGTTGGGTGCAGTGACACACAACCTCTTGTAATAATGAAAGATAAGGTCAAAAGGGAAGGTGGAAAGAAGAGAAATGACATGTTGTTTATCAGAACATATGAAAATTTTGTTTTGTCAATTCATGAGAGTGTCATTAGAGTAGAGAATAAAACTACACAGGAGCTCAGCTCTTAAGTACATTGTTGAATAACAGAAAAAGGAAGATTTTTCCCCTTCAATTTTCTGAAATGTGCTTTTTTAAAAACTCACTTATTTTCTTTTAATCTTTTTAAGTATTCAGCCAAAAATTGTTACATTTGAAAGTGTATCATGAACACATGAAGCTTGAGTATTGCATGTGTTCATTCGGTTCATTCAACTGACTAGTTTATGAAATTACTCTGTGGCAATTAATATTTACAAATCAACTTTTGCTGAATAATTAATTCAATTTATAAGTACTTTTCATGAAAAAATAAAGGAGGATGAGACCAAAGTTGCTTGAACCAAGATACATGATTTAGCTTTCTGTACAAGCCACATTCAGAACATAAAATAACAATGGTCTAATTCAGTTATGTAGAACAAATATCCTAGAAAAATAATTTCTAAGATATAGCATATAACTTGTCTTCTATATTTTAGATTGCTAATAAAATCAAATGAAATGCAAATAACTTGAAAGTATTAGGAGAATATTATCTAATATTTATGTATCTTTTATTATGTCAGAGTCTCTGCTAGGTACATTACATCTATTATTTCTTTCAATTCTACAACCATTCTATAAGGCAGCCTGCAGAGGACATTGATTTTGGCATCCTTAGCTACTGTTCCTGTCCCTTTCCTCGCTGTGTGGTTTAAGTCTGAACCTACTCCCAGATCCATACTTTGGTCCAAAGAACCATTAAAAATACTCCCTCCCATTCTTTCTGCCACAGAAATGTTCTGCAAATGTGGGCATGAGCTTCTATGTAGTTAAATCTGGATGACACCTGACCGCTTGTATTTGATGGTTGTGGGAAGAGTAAGTCTCTTTTATTCTGGAAGCAATAGTGTGAAATGTGAGGCTCGCACTACTATAGCCATTTGGCTACCCTGAAATGAGCCAGCATTGGCACAAAACCTTAAATAAAAAAGGAACCAGAACCATGGTCAAAGCATTCTTGAAACTTCTAAACTTCATTTACATGAGCCAATGCATTTCGGTTAAGTTTGGGTTGAATAGAATTTTGTGAAACGTATAACCAAGTGTCCTAAATGAGTCATAGGCATGTGATTATCACCATCATGCACATGGAGAAAGTGAGATTCAGAAATGTTATGTCATCATCTAAGAAAATAAGTTCTGGAACTAGAATTCGGATTCTGGAAATCTGAACTGCAGAGCCACGGTGTTTAACTGATGAGATAGATGGCCTTCCTGAATAATGATTGGAAATATTATAACATTTACTATCAGCATATTTGAGAAATTCTAAAGAAGTGTTTCTTATTATTTCTTTATGTGGTTGAAAATATTTTGATGGTCAAGTTTTTAAAAAAAAGTAATTTCATTGGGTAAAGTGAAAAGAAAGGATTGAGATTATTATTTGGATATTTTGAAATTCAAATACTTGAGTTACTCTGTGAAAAAAGGAATTTTGAAAGCATGAGTCATCACAATTATTCCATTTCTCTAACTTAGAATCATTTTTGGGCCATTGAATGTCCTCTGTCTTTGATGCATTGACCAGTCTGCTTAAAGAAGAGTCAGAAGAATATAAATATAGAGGATTAGATGTTTGGAAACCTTTCACTGAATTCTGATAAATCCCTGAAGGTCTCTGTGATATTTATCAATTTTGAGCCTCAGTATCTTCTATAAAAATTAGTTAATAATACTTTTCTCACTTGCTTGTTGAACAGATTAAATGTGATAATAGAACTATGACTGGCATAAAATAATCCTTCAATAAATGATATTTAAATCACATAAAATATTTGTAAGTTCTATACATTTAGAGCCTGTAATACCTAATATTTTTACCTTCCTCTAAGCACTTCTGTTTCTTAGATAAATGATGTTGGCAATATATTCATTCCTTCTCAACAAAATAGAAGAGCACTAAGAGAAAACTGATGATTTTATTAGAAATATTTGCACATTTTAACACCCTTAATTAAAATTCCCTGTTAATTTCTCCTTGTTTCATGGTATATGAAAAAGGATGTTGAGTTTGTAGTCATAAAATCTATAAAGTTCAAATCTTGTCTCTGGCACTTACTAACCATACAGGTTGGACAATTTGCTACCTTCCTTCACATCATTTGCCAACAAGGAAGAAGAATTTTTTGTGTGTG
>RJWJ010017688.1:0-32587 GCA_004363605.1 Indri indri | reverse complement strand
CCTGAACTAAGAATAATTAAAGTCATGCAATGAGGATAAGCATGATAAACACTGGGGTCTAAGAACTTTCAATTCATCTTTAGTAGGAAACTGGTGAAACCATTATCTGGGTGTTGGTAAGGGATATATGTCTCTTCTAGTCTGTCTACTATTTTGATTTCACCACAATGATTCACTGATCCTCTTCTTCCAACTTTTAAACTCTAACAATTAATTTTGGAGGTTGATCAAGTTCTTATATCAAAACTTTCATAATGATTGCAGAGGATTCTCTGTCTCTTCTCAACAGCTCTTTTGTCAGACTGATTTAATATAGAGTCTTTATCAACTGTATGAGAGTTTTTGCTACTCTCAGTTATGATCTGCATAATTGCTACCTTCAGTTACTAGAGCAGTGGTTCTCAAATATTAATCTTTTGATGTGCTGCATCGAAATCATTTAGAGAATTTGCTAAAAACTCATATTTCCAGACCATGCTCTAATAATGTCTTTTAGGCAGGGCCTAAAAGTATAGTCTAGCAATATGTTCACCTATCAAATCCGAGATTTGGGAAATGATATTTAGAGAAATGCTGCCCTTGCTACTCAGTGTGGCTAGCACTGTCTTACTTTTTGCCTCTCCTACCCAAGTTCTCTGGGATCTTTCCCTTACTACAGCTATTGGGTGGGGAACAGGAGAGGATATAAAACCTCGCTCTTAAGTTTGATAAATAGATTATTTTCCAGATTTGAAAATGATATCAACTCCATCTGGAAAAGTTCATTGCCTAAAAGACAAATTTTTTATTATGTGTTTCTTCTTCAGATAGACCATCCCATACCTTCCATGGCTCAAATCACTCTGGAGTTTACTGTATTTCATGTTTGATCTCAGGTAACTAACTTAGATAACCTTAGGAGATAACAATGAAGAAATATTAGAAAAACTTTAGAATAGCAAATTAAAGCATGAAGAATCATACCCAAGCAGAGATGGGGTAGGGACCATCAGACAGAGGCAAAATGAAGAATTTTGAATTCCAACCAGGTATGAATCTGAGGCCAGAGGAGGCAATGGGTCAAGAATCTAACAAGTCTTACAAATTGGGACTTGTAAGACAGAACTCTGAGGTCGGGAGAGAGCAGAAAACAGGTTAAATCTGTGGTTTTAGGCAAGGCTGAAGAGATCAACAGAATCTTGAAGGTCAAGGTAAGTACAGAATCCAACAGCTTAGAGAATTTGAAACAGTGGCATTCAGGAGTAGAAACAGTAAAGAAGCTCTAAGCCCAAGGTAGTGAGAGACTCTCTGCTCCCCTTTGTACCTCCTGTTGGAAAAGTATGGCCCTGAGACCACAGGTATACATCACTGATAGAGGATGATTAGAAACCAAAAGATACATCGTGTAACTTGACTGAAGTAAAGACAGAAGTGTGACAATACTGGAAGCTCTTAAACATTAAAATACTCAGCAGGCAATTCATTTCTCCATGCTTATTAATCCCTCCTCCATATCTCACAAAGGCAAGTCTGATCTCCACCTGCTCTATGTTTACAATTTATAAAAGACCTGGAGAAATCTTTCACCTCACGTCTCTCAGGCAGCTTAATTCCTCATTAACTTTCATAAAGGCCAATTCAGTGGGTCAAATTCTGTTCTGTTGTTGCAGAAATAAAAATTGTCTAATCAGTGAAAGCTTCTCAGTGTCCCCTTGAATAAGAAAATGGAAGTTGTTAATGGGAAGCATGGAGTGCTCAGGACTCACAACAATGTAGGATGAAAACAAGACTGAACTATGACCTTGAGCAAGACATTTAAAATCTCTAGGCCTCAGAGTCAATTGGTTGTAAAATCAAGAGGATAACACTTTCTCAGAATTATTTTATGAGATTCTGATGAAACCCAAATGAGTTAACACATAACAAAGCACTTGAGAAGAAAAGAACTATTACTATCATTATTAATATTATATTTGTTTGGCCAGTATTTTATTTTAGTCATATTTACATGAGTACATAATGGCAAACAATTGCATTTTTAAAACACAAAAAGAACAAAAATATAAACAAAATAGATGAAATTACAATGGTTTTATCATTTTTAAAAAGTGCAATAAGAAAATCCCACTTCAGGGCAGGAGAAAATATAATCAAAATTTAACATTGTTTCTTATTGTCATATGTATTTTCTTCTTCTTTTTAATTGCCCCAAAATATTATTAGAGAAAAATTATAAGTAATGTTAAGTGAAATACCAGTTAATATTTCTAACTAGATCGATGGTAAATTCTTCTTCTGACAAGCAAATTCCCAAGGATCATATGGACATAGAGAAAGTAGGGCATGGGAAAGGAACATGTCATTCCTGGCTAGACCTCTATTCCACACTCCAATAGAGGTCTCTGTTAAACTAGTATTGACCTCTTATGCCTCATCCAAGTGATTCTGAGAGGTTCTAACCAAAGTAGGTTAAAAGGCTTTATGTATTTCTATACCAATGGACAAACTCAAATCTCTGAGCTCCTACCTGTCCAACGTAAGTAAAGATTAACCAAAAGCATATAAACAAGTGAAAACAAGAACAAGAGAGTTTTTGCCAGTGCATAAAGTATAGCTGGAATAGTCTACAAAATCAAACATACTTGGTGCTTTCTTAGGCAGAAATGTAGCTCATATGTGGGAAAAGAAAAATTATATTGGGAAATGACAGCTGAAAGTGCTCAAACCTTACTGCTTTCTTTCAAAGTTCTACTTGCTGAAAATGTTGCACAATAGATTATCTCAGAATAATAATTGTTGGTGACATAGTCAATAAACTTATGCCTGATTAATATTTATGTTAAATTCTTTCTGTTGAAATAACTGGTGTGATTTCTGTGTCCTGATTTGATCCTGATGATGGCATTTAAGCTAGAGGCTAGAAGCATTAACCAAAAGACTAAATAAAAATCGAAAAGTAAGAGTTCCAAGAAGTGAGCCTTTGAGCACTCCAACTAATTTACAGGTTTAGGGAGATGAGAAAAAAATAGCAAAAAGGGGAAAAAAATTAGAAACTAATAAGGTAGAAGAAAAGCTAGATGAAATGATATTCTAGAAAACAAAAAATGGTATTTCAAGGAAGAGAATAATCAATGTGGTCAAGGTAAAAGTCATAAGTAACCTATCAGTGGTGGGTAGAAATGCTTGATAAGTATATATTTTCAAAAATCAGAGATTATGATCCTAATATCAGATAAGTTTGAATTCAAAGGAAAATGCAGAAAATCAGAAAAATAGAGTGCTTTATAAATATAAAATGTACAATTTATAATGAATGCACAACAGTTATGAATATATGCTGTAAATAACATTTATAAAGCAGTAATCATAGAAGATTCAAAGATTAATAGACAAAAATATATTGAAAATAATAGATTTATATTTTTCTCTCACAGTTCATAGGAAATCAAATGGACAGAAAATATTTTTGAAACTATCATAAATAAAAAGTAGATGTAATCGATATACATATATATATAGAGAGAGACATATAAAATTATATACTTTGAATATAGGTAATATATTCTCTTTAAATGTCTGTAAAATAGTCATAAAATTGATCATATATTCACCCACTAAGCAAACTTCAATAAATTCCAAATTTATAAAGTGTGAAGAGTATAGGTAATATTCTCTGACCATAAATAAACCAAGAAACAAAAACCCCTGCAACTCCTGATATATCACACTAATGCTGCTCATCAATATTTCCAATATTTCTACTTTTTGTCATTTCAGGACACAACAGGATTGTGTTTCTCTACCCCCTTAAATTCATGCTGATGTGACTTGCATTAGCCTTTAAAATCTGAGCAGAAGTATTTAAGGGTGTGTTGCAGTGACCAGCAACATTCCAGATATTTCTGTGGGAGGATTAATGAAGCATAGCTTCTGATTGACCCTAATGAACATGTACTATGAAGATGAAGTTAGTGTTAACCTATCCTGAACTGACTGATATAAACACTTGGATTTTTTAAAAATCCAAATTAAAATTGTAGAATTTTTATAAAAAATATATAATAAAACACTACATATCAGAACCTATGAAAATATACTTTTTAAAAAGTCATGCTTTAAGTATACAAAAAATACATAAGAAGAACCATCCTTCTAAAGTATTGCCATTAATGTGATCCAGCTTCAAACTTTGAAGTCTCTCTGCCTCCCTCCTCTGAGATTCAAATTTCCAGGAAATAAAATCCAATTGACCCAGCTTGAATCAGTTATCTGACCAAAAAGTGTGGGGTTCAACACACGGACATGGCCTCTTAGGCTTTGGGGACCCAAAATTGCACTTTGAGGCCATTTCCAGAGGGGAATCTTTTAATTTTATTACACTTCACCCCTTGGACATATGATGCCTACAGTGATTCAACTGTCTAGATTCTGGACTCCATTAACAGTGGCACCAAGACATAGTTGCTGGATGGAAAATCTCCATACATTGTTCAGTTGTCTCCCACTGAGGAAGTAATTGGCACTAGTTATACAGTGCAGGTAGGCAGGGTTATCACTTGAATAGGAAAGTAAATGACATACATTGAAAAAGGGTATGTTGCATAGTTTCTATGAGAATTGTCATGAATTCTAAACTGAGAGACTATAATTTGATCAATTTTTATTATAATGCTAGTTTCCTGTGTACATGCTATATGAAGAAAAATTGTTTTATAAAGAAAAATATGGGAAAAAGCAACATACGTTTCTTTGAATGCATCGGTTGAAGTCATTGTACTCCAACTTTGTTTTGGCATAGATTTTTGTATGTCCTAACTCCTAGAACCACTACAAATGTCTATGGTAGGTTATCCAAGCCTTTTCTGTTTTCCTTGCCATCCAAACAGAATTTTTATCCAACTTGACTCCTGCCTTTGATGGGACAAAAGCCAATTATACTCTTTTTAATTCAACAAGGCCCATTCTTTAAACAGCTTCCAGGAGCAGAATATGTACTCCAAAAGGAGTCATGGACATTGCTAAACCCTCTTCAGTGGCAAAAGCAGGGGAGAAAAGAGTGTCCAGATGGCTATGCTGGAACTCTTTTCTCTCTTCTGGGTCTACCCAGGGATGGATTTCTGATCAGACAAATGCAACTGGACTCTTTTCAAGGCATTAAATGTAATTAGCTGTTAATTGTTATCGTTAAAGAACTCTGCTGAGTGGCTATCAAGGCACCATCTGGACAGCTCATCACATTCACCAGGGAAATCTTGAAATTCCCGTCCAAAAATGTGTGTGTGTCACTTGCAGACATTTACAATACCTGTCGAAAAACCTTTGTATCCAGTGGGAAACTTGTCACAGATGGTTGAAATTAAAGACAGGAATGCTCTTTTTGTGAGTTGAAATTTTATTTTAGAGTATTTTTACTTCTTTAAAACAATTAGGTTTGAAGGAGGGTTAAAAAGTAATGTTTTCTTATATGTTAACCACTATCTATGTCATCTGGGAATTTGGTTGCAAACAACAGAATATGACACAGATAATCTGAAGGGAAAAAGAAGAAAATTTATTGGAGTGATATTGGACACCCAAGGACCAGCTTGAAAACTTGAGAGGCACCAAGTGAGCTCTGGAGGGCTATGAGGAAGGTAGCCAGGGAACGTCAGATAACCTTAACAAGTCATTGTATTGTGCTATTACTCACTCAAGAGCCGAAATCCTACAAAGAACACCTGTTGGGCCAAGCCAATGTCATAGTTTTACCATATGATTATGGGATGAATAGAGAGGGAACATGTCTTCTTCAGCTTCCACAGTAGATGGCCACTGCCTTCAAGCAAGTGGTCTCCAAATTAAGATGAGGATACCACTATGAAGCAGATCTGGAACCTAAACACCTCCAAGAAGTCAAATATTAACTAAATGATTTCATTATAAATCAAGCCCCTATAAGATAGGTGAAAAAAACTGTATTCAAATAATATTTGGAAAATCATTTCTGATCCAACCATTAACTAAATCTGTATTCACATTGTGTTAAGAAGGTATTATAATCTCTTTGTGCTCATGTGTGCCCATCATTTAGTTCCCACTTATTATTATGCAATGTATCCATGTAACAAAAACATTTGTACCCGTGTAATATTTTGAAATAAAAAAGAAGGTATTATAGAGGAAACTAGAGGATTTTGGATGAGGTGGTACATCCCTTACCTTTTGAGACCAATATCACAAACAAACAACCAAACAAAACAAAACAAAAAAAAAAACACATGTTCTTCTCCAAGATAGAATACTGGCTTCAATAGGCCATTTTAATGACAAATAATGGTGTTTTAAAAGTTTCATTAATTGTTTTCATTTATTCATTCCATATGTATCTATTAAGTTGTTTACATAACACTGTATAATGTTTTGGTGGGTGGATACAAAGCATATCTCTACTTAAAGTCTCAGTAGGAAAATAAGATATATCTACCCAAAATAATTAGTAAACAGGATAAAATATATGATGGAAGTCAATTAAAATTGTATATATCCTGATGCCTACTTAAAAGTACCTCTGTATACAGACAATATTCAGTTCCCAACAAGTCTTTCTGTGCTCGGAAAATAAATATGACATAAATCCAATTTGATTTTGTCCTTCCCGACTGTTACCTGATAACTTGCCAAAATGTTACAGGCTTGCTCCTTTTACCCAGATTTTTGGGTATATCTGATCTAGTTCCAGCAACCTATGTTCTCTTTCCTTTTCATCTTATTAACTCCAGTTCATCCTTCAAGATTTAACTTAGGTGCACCTCCTGTGAATTCCATCATGCACACTCAGTGGATGAGGTATTCCTAATCTGTGTTCTGGACATCCTGTCTCATGTCTTCTTAATGGCACCACACCCCAATCACTCAGGAAACTCATGCCAACCCTGGTCCCCTATTCCACTTCACTTCACTTCACTCATCCCTTAAATAGAAGGAAAAATACCAAAAGAAAGCAAGCACAAAATGGAGTTCTCGGAGTCATACACCTAAACCAGCATAAACCATATACCCTTGGAGGCACCTACAGTAGGGAAAGGGGAGGACAGTAAAATGATTATGAAGAGAATTTGATGGGAAAATGCTAGGCCATGGAGATTGGAAAGGCCCAGAAGTTCTGGACAAGTTAAATAATTACACCCCCTACATAATGCAACCTGTTTCCCACCTTTAGCATGCTTAGCTGATTAACTATCAAGTATACTATGGCAAGACTTATGGATTAATATTGTCTTTGTATCTCAGTGTGAAAAAGATAGGAAAGGTTCAGGCTGTGCACCTCTATGGCAAAACCAGTGCAGTACTGGGGCCTACTATGAACATTCCTGCAAAATAGATGTATTAGTCACAGTCACACTCATCGGTGATTTTAACAGAGATTTAATATAAAGAATTAATGAATAGGATAAAAGCAGTAAAAAGGCAAAAAGTAAACAGTGAGGTATCACAGAAATGGTAATTGAAAAAAGCAGCTATTGCCCAAGGGTCCTAAGAACTTAGAAGCTTGGAAGAAAGGTCCTAAAGAACTGGATTTGGACCTCAAAGGAAGGGGTGCTGCCAGCTGGTCCGGTACCTCAGTAGCTCAGAGGAAGGTCCCTGCAGTGCTGGGACTCAGACTTACAAAGAGAGGCACCATCTGCCTACTGTTGGTAATCTGAGAAGATACAATGAGGCTGCTACAAAGAATATAAAAAAGGAAATAGAAACTGGAGCCACCTGCTGGTACTGGAACCAACTGCTGCTTTCAGAATGAAGTACCATTACTAGGGTGGCCCTGACAGAATTCAGGAAACAAAAAAGAAGAAGCAATCCTTTTCCCTTCTCCAGCCTTCCAGTTTCTCTCTAGTTACCCATAGTAATAATGCCCAATAGAAGCCAGCTGGCAAAAGGGGACTGTAGTTTACAGAGTTCCAAGTGCAGTACTGCAAAGCCAAAGCTGGGAGATAAACACTTCATCACCAGCAGGAGAGGCAGTACCAGGGAAGGACTCTCTCCAGTTAAAGTTAGCTATCAGTTCTTCACCCATTTGACCCTTTGTGGATTTCATATTCTCTTAAGGTTAAGTTGTCAAGACTTCTAACTGAGGCTGTCCCAAAAATACTGTCTGTCACAAGCCTCACTTTTGACACTTTTTTACCAGATCTCTGATATGAACCAACTTGTCAATCTTCTAGGTGGCCTTGCTGGTTAAAAAAAGGGAGGAAAAAAAAAATTTTACAGAAAGGGACCAATTTTTTGCTTCCTTTTTCATTAGAAAATCTTTTTTTAAAAAAATTCAAATATCCCTTTAGTTTCCAGTCACAAGGGTTTCCTGATTTTTTCCAAAAATTTAGCGACCCATTTCACTCTGACCCTTTGGGTAAAGGAAGAGTTATCACACTATCTAGGGAATACTGAGTCCCATCTCTAGGCAGCTATGAACTATTATTAGTCACATTTTGCTTTCAGACATTTTTATCAATCTCTGTTTAAAAAAACAAAATTTTAATCCCTAATACCCTTTTCTGAATAGTATTAACCAATACAGGCAAAAATGAATAGTAGGTATTCCATGAGCCTCAAATGTGCTCCAGCTGAACACTGAGCACAGTTTTATCAGTGAAATAATGATGAGTGATTTTTTTCCAGATTTAAGCACAACACTGAGTTAAAAACAATGCTGCATGACTCAGTTTTAAAACTCTCTGACAGTTCTATCTTATAGTTTGTCCTTAAGCCTGTCTTGCCTTTATGGGCTATCAGATTTGTTCAGGGATCTCCAACAAGCAGCAGTCCTCAGTACCTGCAGCATAGTGGCTCGTGATGGAGGAAACATTCTTGCCTGACTTTGAATCTACTAAAGCAATTTCTCCCTCTCCGATTTTAACAGCTAGTGTCCAGTTGGTCAGTCAAGCATGTCTACAATAAAAGGAAAATAGCTTTGGGGAAGTAACAGGGACTGCTTAGAGTAAAACAATCAACATAAGAAAGATCCTATGAGGCTTACTCTCTCTCAATTTTTGGAAAACATCTTTCACACTTCTCTTCAAATACTGAACAATATAAAAAATCATTATTTAACTTAATAAATTAACTTTAACAATGACAAACTAAGGCACTGTGTTAAACACAGTAAACCAAACAGAGTCTCACTATTCAAAAATTCCCGACTATCTAGCAGGCATGACACAGTTTTATTTTCTTCATTTAACATTTTAATCTAACCATAGAGATGTGGGTGCCTATGTCCTTTCTCCTTCATGTTGTGTGTGCTCTGTGATTGTTTTAATAAACAGAATACTACAGAAGTGACACTGTATCTGTTGGGCCTCAGCCTTATGAAACTGACAGCTTCTACTACCTGTCTCTTGAAACACTAATGCTTGAAAAACAGCCACCATGTTGTGAGGAAGCCCAAACAACCCCATGGAGAAGCCCACACAGGGAAGAACTTGAGGTCCCAGTCTGAAATCCTGCTGAGTTCTCAGATAACGATCAATACCAACTTGCCAGTCATGTGCATGAGCTAGCTTGTAAGTCGATCTTCTGGACACAAGGGAGCCTAATTCTTGATCTACAAAATCATAAGCAAAATAAAATTGCTGTTTTAAGAGATTATGTTTGGGGATGGTTTAACACGCAACAGGCACCCACTATAAAGGACTCTGTCACCTCGTATAACATCCTCAAGACATCTTGCAGTTTAGTCCAGCTCACTAGAAACCCCCTTTATGTTCTCTTCCAGCACAAACATATTTCCTACCTTTGAATAATGTATGCTCTAAAAGGAGGGAAAGGCATTGAGTTACAAAAAAGTACATTATAAGACAGAAAATTCTAACTGCCATTTCCTATCAATTACCCTTATGGGGGACTAGCAGCCATAGTTTTATATTTTCCTCTCATCTTTCTTCTACTTCTACCTCAGCAATCTTGTGCATGCCATCTTCTGGCCTCCTCATTCATTCCCACCTCATCTCTATTTTTTTAATCTCAACAAATTCAGAGTGAAAACTATGAACTTAAGAAGGGCAAGTGGAGCAGGGGAAGGAATGTCAAACCACCAAAAATAATCCTTCAGAGTGTTGCTCTTTTTGTCTGTGTTCATGGCCCCTGGCCCATTTCTTTAGCCACTGCAGTGAAAAACCACCTAGTTAAAATTGCAACCCCACCACAACACTCTGTACCCCTTTGCTGATTTGTTTTCCTTCAAAGCACTTATTGCCAAATACCATATTACATATTTATTTCTGCATCTTTCTTATTTTGGTTCACCCTGATAGAATGTAAGTTCCATGTGGACATGGATATTTGTCTGTTTGTTCACTAGTATATCTCTATCTTCTAGAATAGAGCCAAGCCCAAGTAATGTTCCCCAAAATTGTTTGTTAAATTATTGCTGTTAAATGTGCTATTGAGATTATTCTCAGAATATATCATTGTTGCTTTTGGAAAAATGTACTCCAAAATCCAAAGGGCCTAATTTAAAAATTAACTTTTGGAACACAGTCTACTCAGAAATGGATTTGTTTTTTATTTATATTTGCAGCATCTATTTTTATAATATATCAGCATAAAAATATTCCATAAATTAATGCTAAATAATATCAAATGCATAATTTTCTTTCTGGGTTTTTCTCAATTTTGGCTTCAGTCAAGCCAACTATTAATAACTGGCTAAGGAAAATAATATTTATTTTTTGCTAATGAAAATTTTCTGTACTTAAATTACGTAAGTGAACACTATCTGGTAACCTTCCTCCATACCTAGTTTTTAGCATTGGGCTTTCTCCTACAGTTCTTTATATTTTTCAGTAATTATTTATAAGTGATAAGAACTTCTAAGTTATTTGGATGAATAGAGTGCTCACTACCGTGTGTGTGTATGTGTGTATGTGTATATATATATATATATATATATATATATATATATATATCACATCACTTGGAGCAACAAAACAAACTGACAGAATAATTTGGACACTTAATGGATGCTAGAAATAGCTGAACTCTACATCTTATGAATGTTGTTTCCTCATCTCCAATAGCCCATTGACCTTAAGAATTTTTAACTCATATTTGTACATTACTTCACAGCTTGCAAAACACATTCATGTTCATTATCTTAATCCCCACAGTACCAATAAAGTATTTTATCAGTTAGCTACTGCTGTGTAACAAACCAGCACAAAACCTCCATGGCATAAGACAACAATCATTTATCTTTGCTTATAAATTGTGCCATTGGCTGCATAGTTCATCTGAGCTCAGCAGGGTTCATTCATGCAACTTTGATTGGTTTCAGGTTATCCAGGCAGCTTCGATTACCTTAACTGGATCTCTCTCATGTCTTGGGTTTTAACTGGACGGGGGGTGCTGTCTTGACTCTGCTCCACATACCTCATTGCCTCATTTGGGCACATTCTCACGATAAAGGCAGAGGAGCAAGAGAAAGAGCAGACATACATTATCAAGTCTCAGATTGCATCAAATTTGCTACTATCCCATTGGCTAAAGCAAATCACATGGCGAAACCAGAGTTGTGGTGTGCGGGAAAAGATATTACTACAGAGACATTATTAATTATGATCATTAATGCAATCAATCTACCACAAGTGTGTGTTATTATTTTTTATTTTGTACAGATGAGGAAATCAAGACTTAGGTGGTTAAATAATTTCACCAAAGTGAATCAGCCATGTGACTGAGCTTCTGCTCAGGTCTTCAGACTCCAAATATGTTCTTTCCTTTAACCATGGCTAGCCTATTTGTTTACATTCACAGACACTGAATTGATTGATTCCAGAAAGACAGAGCATTTTATATTAATATGATACCTCAAGAATTCCAAAAAAAAAAGTTGGAATGCCAATCAGATTACTTACCCTTTTTGTATACTGGATAAATGCAAATTATATTGTTTTTAATTATCAAATTGCTATTTAACTCTGGGTATGCATGCTTGTCTCTCCAGCTAAATTGCCACCTCCTTCAAGACAGAAACCCCATGTTCTATGTCTTTGTATTCCTCCCAATGCCTGACACAAGGCTATATAAGTAGTAGGTATACCACTTAGTTGATAAAACTAAAAGAACATGATGTTAACTTCACAAAGTTTCCCATTGGAGAAGCTAAAATTAAAAGGGAAAATCTAAATTGATGTAGAATAGAGTTAAAGGTAAGAAATGAATTCCAACTGTGCTTCCATAAGAAAATAGGAATACGTTTATGTTTTATTTTTAAAATCTTAATGCCAGCTAATATATATGAATATTTCCCTTACTTTTATTTGCTTTTAGAATTAAAAATCAACTGTGATGAGCTGCCAAGAGCTCATCGGTGAATTAATTGTTTTCTTCATTGTAATAACCATCACAAATGTTGGGTTCAAATGAGGTACTCACTTTTCCATTACAAAAATTGAATCCAGATTTTCTTTATTATACTTTAAGAGATAGCTGGGTTAATGCCATCCCCTATATAGCTTTTTTATTCAATAACTTTATCAGACCTGGAAAAGGTAACGGTTTAAAGAAATGCAAAGTTTTACCAAATATTTTTGTTTATGAGCAAATCAGGTTTCCCCTTTTACTATGTCTGAGTAACCCTCAGGAAATGGAAGAAGAGAACAAGAAGGTAATGTAGTAATTTTCCATGAAAAGCCTAAACAGGCCATTCTCTTTTAGCAGTGTAAGTTTTAAAGGAAAACAGCAGGTGATGCATGTTGTTTAGTTTCCATTGACAAGACCCTGTGTAGAGAAAGGTAAAGGAAAAACTCTACAGTGTTAAAAGACACGGTCATCAATTTTTACATTTCAGTGAAAACTGAAATTCTTTCTTTGACGTTGAGTTTTAGATCTTCAATCAGAGACTATTCAAAGGTATACTGGTACCTCCACATCCTTGAAAGGGGGGACTTGTCTTTCTGATAAATAAGCATATCAAAAAAAACCGGTTTATACTCAAGGCTAACTTCACTGTCAAAACAACAATTAAGTGGCTATATATGTGAAAAATGCTTCACATTACCTACAAATAGTTGTATACTTTCTGAAACATATTGCAGTAATGTCTGTAGACAATACTATTTCCCTATGACTTAGAATGATATTGACTGAATTGTTACAGATATTGATAGTGACAGGCAAACCAAAGCACTATACAAAATATGAGAAAAGGGTAGATTTAATAGCAGATTATTTCTCAGCAATAGGACTATGTATACACTGGAATTTTGAGTTCAGAGTTATCCTCAATCAATGCCAGTTTCTGAAAACAAAAATAATCACTAACAAGAATTTTTTTCCAATGTGTAGACTGGAAATAAAAGACTTCCAGCTTCCTCTACCCAAAAACACTTAAATGAAATGCACCAGTAGAAGCAGTCTCAGTGTGGAATAACAGGGAGAACAGTATAGTGCTAAGATATTTTCCTTCAAGACTCTTCATAAGTTTTAATAGCGAGGATTTCTGTACATAAAAATTAGAAAAGGCCCAAAGGAAATAAGACTTCCTGTAAGAATTTTTTAATGTACAATAATGAAGTACATTTTAAGTCATTGCAGTTCATTGCCCCCAGAAATATGTCATGGTAATAATGATGAGGTTGAAAAAGATGTCAAAATTTGGTGAGATAATAATTATAACAAGCATGGTTTAATAAACTGTTTTAAGACTAGAAGACAGAAGAAATGGGTGCTGCATCCCTGTATGCCAGCAACAAGCCTTAAGAAAGTCATATAATCTCTCTGGCCACGGTTTTCTCTCCAGCATAGTGAAGTAGTTGGATTGTACGATCAACAAATCCCTTCTGCCATTGAGATCCATTGACCTTTCTCTGCATGGATTTTGGGAAACCATACAGTCAACCTCATTATTACCTTGTCTAGTTTTCATCATGCTTTAATTTATTCTCTATGCTAATTTTCATAAGTTGTATAATACCAGGGAATATTATCTCCTATTTGACTCACAATGATTATGTGATTTTAAATCTCTAGCATTCATTTAAATTGCTTGGAAAAAAGCAATACAAAAAGGATATTTTATACTTCAAATGCTATTATATAATGACTGTGATTTTTTTAATAAAGTCATAATTATTATAAAGATAAATTACTCTTATTAATAATAAAATATTAAAATATTTTTCAAATGATATTTTGTTGCTAAAGATTATATAACCAGTGTTATACTTTCATAAGTTATTAATGAATGATATAGATTAGTTCAAGCTTAGTGAAATAAAATTTGATGGGCTGATTCGGAATCAGGAAAATTGGGTCCTACATAAATAAGCAACTTAGAGCTCAAATTTCTATTATTATATCATATTTTTAAAATGTGTCGAGAAGACAAAGAGCTGGATCAGCAGAAAACTACACACTTGACACATTGGCTTGTGGATATTAAAAGGTGTTTTCCAGGGTTTCTGATCTAGAGTTCAGGTTGTTTCAACTATAATATTCAAAACAAAAGTCACCACACCTGAAGTCCAGTTACAGAAGTAGGAAAAAAAGGAAGGGACAAGAATAAATTAATACGTGGAGAAGAATATCTGTTATTGCCTGTGTGAGCATCAGCTCACATGATTATGGAGGCCAAGAAGTCCCACAATATGCTATCTGCCAGTTGTAGAACTAGGGACACTGCCAGTGGTGTAATTCAGTCTGAGGGTGAAGACCTCAGACCCTGAGGGGCCACTGGTGTAAGTTCTGGAATCGAAAAGCCTGAGAACCTGGAGTTCTGCTGTCCACAGACAGAAGAAGATTGATGTTCCATCTCCATAAGAGGAAGCAAATCAGCCCTTCCTCCCTCTTTTTTTTCTATGTGGATCCTCAACAGATGGGATGATGTCCACATTGGTGAGGGCCCATTTTCTTTACTCAGTCTACTGATTCCAATGCTAATTTCTTCTGGAAAGGCCCTTACGAACATACCCAGACATAATGTTTTACCAGCTCTCTGGGTCTCCCTTAACTCAGCCAACTTGACACCTTACATTAACCATCATACCAATTGATCTGCAATAAAATCAATTTGATTACATTGAAAAATAATGGCTTTTATCCTCATATTTTGTTGTTGTTTTTAGGGGAAGAGTTGGCAAAAAAAAAATTATTATAGCTGGTGGCAGGGAGGTGGGGTGTTGTTGGTAGCCCAGTGGTTAGGAATAAGACATCAAGTGCTCACCTAGGCCACCAGATATTACCTCTGGATGAAGGACTATACCTGTAGGAACATTTTAAGTTTTCAAAAATGTTACCTCTTCTTCTCGCATGTTATTTTTTATTTTCCCCTTTTCCGTAAGATCAGCAGCTAAGATAACAAAACCACAAAGTGCTGGTTGCCATCTTCAACCAGCTAGCGAAGGCTAGGGAGACTGTTCTGCTTCATAGCTAATTCCTGAGGAAGAAGATATCCAAGAGGTACAATGGATGAAAGACCCACTACAAGGAAGAAGGGGAGATAGGGATCTAAATATGAAAAGAAGGAAGACTGAGCTGGAGAAACATTGGGGTGGGGGCATGCAAGAGAGTCCAGGCAGCCTAAAAATGACCATAGCAATTTTAGAAATTGATTTGAAATGAGTCCAGAAAATCAGTTTGCTAGAAAAGTGAAGTAGTCATTTTTCTGCCAGGGTTTACAGCTCGATTATTTGAGCACATCTATATTAAAATTCTTCCATGGCAGTGTTCCCTCCAGGGACTCTGCATTGTGTCACACCTCTAGCACACACTACTGAAAGCCAACTCTAGATTTCACCTCAAATGAAAATGTTCATAGTTTGAATTTGCGAAGTAGTAGCACTAATTCTCTTAAGAACTACCTACCTATGGGAAGGCGATAAGAAACTTTACGTTTTTTAAATTTCTGAGATCTATATAGCAAATCTGACATATATACGTATGTATATGCATGTATATACACAGTCATATGCATGGATACATAACACATATATACACATACACACAGAGACACATAGACATGATAAAAAATTTCAGGGAAGTGACAGAACCAAAAGATTTGCAGTATTTTCTTATTCTGCCTCTAGGAAGGATTAAATCCAAATCACTTACTATCCTGTCTCCAGGTAGAACTAGAGAGAAATAATCCAGAAGTTCCATTTCAAATGGGTTTCGGGGGGGAAATTAGATTAATCATGACTTAAATAAACATAGCACCAGCCACAGATGTTGGAAAAGCAATATTGTCCAGGATTATTGTTGCCCAGAAAGCAGGCACTGCTGACTTTGAGTAAGAGTAGCCTCTTGGATGTGGTTGACAAGTGCAGTTCACTTTGAGAAAAGGAGAAATCACAATTGCAAAAATAGAGCACAATAGAGTTTGAAATGCTGTAAGATGACATTGCCTGAGGGAAGTAAACCAATAAACCTACTATGATTGATCTAGGAATGGGAATCTCTAGATTACTACAACATAAGCTAGATACCCAACACTAATTAACCTACCTTTACTATTTAACACCCACTTTCCTTCTTATTTTTAGGGGCAACTAGGAAAAAATTCTTGCTACTAGATAAATATCTACTTAATGGTAAACACCAAAAACGTTTACATTTTTCAAAGCATCAGTCTCCTTTAATCGTGTTTAATATTCTTGCTGAATGTCTTCAATTCTTTAAACAGTTGTACAATTTATGCCCTGCATAAATGCACTTGGCCAAGGCAGGGCAGAAACAAAGAAATTCAACCCTCGTTCCTCTTCCAGTCGTGTGCCCACGGGAGGGGCTGCCTCTGCCAGGAAGGTGGGATGCCTTTCTTTAATTCACCTACAGACATCCTATAAGCTAATATCAGATCTGCACCAATCTCCTACAATGATATCTAAACCCCCTTTTTCTTTCCTGACTCTTCTTTTCTTTTATTCACCTCCAACATTTTCTTTTATTCTAAGGCAAACTCTTTGAGTTGTCAGCCTATTTTCTTGGCCCCTGCTGACCCATTTCCACAGGGTCCGACTTTACCCAGAGACCTCTTGTTTTGATGTTGGCCATTTTAACACCACATATTTTAACCCCACTATTTTTACATCTGCCTAGCCAGCTCCTTCCGTGGTAACACAGCTTACTAGCCACAGCTCTTGCAGCTTTGGAGCACAGTGCTGCCTACAGTGAAAGGCAATATAAACAACAGGCAGAAGACTGCAACCTGAGGGCAGGAACCAGTGCCAGTGACATCAGATGGAGTCAGAAGTAGTATCCACATTGATGGGAATCTCAAAAAATGCAACACTTCCTTTGTAGCCATCAGAGTCCTTGGGAGAACAACACCTCCAGTGATTTCCAGAAATAGTTGCAAGGATATTTAAGGTAAAAAAGAATGGAAACTCACAATGGTTAGGGAAGGTAAATCTAAAAATGTAGATGTGACCACATTTGGGAATCTAGTTTGCTCCCGAGACTGGTTTGACCTAGAAAACATAATTCACTTTCTTGTGGGAAGATTATATAAAGCATATGGTGAAATATCTTAAAAGACCGAGTTAAAAAACACATACTTAGGCAATAACTTATACAATTGTGACCAATAAGGAAATCAGATTGTGCATGTATATCTAGTGCTAGAGTATGAATCACGAATTCACAGTTGAAATATTTTAAAAAGGTTAAAAAACCTGATATGGAGTTATGGAAGGCAGACATGGTAGCCTATATAAAGAGAGGGATTAGTTATAAAAATATAGATGATGCAGATGCAGCAGATGGAGATTGTAGCCAGTGGATTCAGTAGGTAATGCTATCTATCCTCTAGTGGGTAAGGCCATCTTTGTAGTCTTAATTTAATCTATCCTTAATTTAGGAGAGACACTCCCTAAAATTAAATAAATCTATTTTTATCAAATGAACCTTCTGATTAAATGTTGTAGGCCGTCTATTTTCTACAGGGAAAGAATATGCTGATGTGCTGATAAGAGTAATTCAGTCCTAACTATAGTTAAATTTCTCATTACGAGCGAGTCAATTGATATTCTAGTTTATATATTTCTCTATTTTTATTGAAATGAACCAATTTCTTAGGCCCTAATTACCTCAGATTTCTGATGACCAAATTTCTGGCCTTGAAAGGCTGAGGACTAGACCCTGAAATGTGATGACTCAAGCCACTGGGCTCTTTCCCTAAATGGCTCGCATAAGCTATAGCCAGGACCCCTAGTGGACACTGTAGCATTATAAACCTGGAAAATCAACACATGTGACCTCAAAATGTCATTTCTTTTCTTAATATTTTGATTTGGTATCTTTACTAAAAGTCGTTCACCACATTAGCAGTTAGGAGGCACATGTAGTTATTATAATACATAGCAAAGAAGTTAAATCAAAGAATAATTTATACGAGTGCATAATTTAAGTTAAATTCCAAGTATTTCTATCTAAGATTGAGGGAAATATTTGATAACATAAAATAAGGAAGAACATGGAGCCAATATCTTTTGCATCAGATGCAAAACATTTTTCACTACTCAATCTGGAAGTTATTCTCATTTAATCAAAACCTATCACAGCCTATAAAATCCTGTTATATCACTAAGCATGAGACAGAAAACATTTTGGATCAAAAGTATCTTCAGTAAGCATATTTCAAAGTTTGTGTCAAAGAAAAATTAGCCACCTCAGTTTCTAATTTAAAAAGCTAAGGCGTTAAATAAAGAATTGAAGAGGACTGTACTTGAAGCCTTATAATAAAGAAATTACAGCTAAAGATTGGGAATTCTCTGTAATTAGTGCAATATTAAAGATTCAATACTCCCTCAAAAAAAAAAAAAAAAGAAGTGTATGGCCAGGTAAATCAGGACATCTTATGTATAAGTCCTGAATGAACAGGTTGCCCATGTGTTATACACTTCAGTTTTCACATAGACCATTAGGCAAAAATATGTCTAATATTCCATTCTAACCACAGGGAATTTACCTCCCTACCTAAAAAGAAATTCAACTGCAAGAGCTCTTAGACAGGTTTGCAGAATCATTTTCAGATGTATGTACATAGCACATTGTAGAATAAGGGAAGAATAAAAGCCTCCCATTGCCTTCTGGCTTTGTTTCAGTGAAGAGATCATATAATGCACCTGTGTTCTCAGATGTGCAATGAAAAGAATCGAACCAAATGATCCAAGGTTCCTTCCAGCTCTGACTGTCTAAGATGCTCTAAGACCTTTAGACATTTCAAGGATTAGTTGAAGAATAACCATAGGGCCTTCCAAAAAAAAAATACTGAAAAGACATTATGTAATTATGGTAACTGAGAATTGTGTAATTGAGAATTGTGAACAATCTCAATTTGTAGTTCTTCATCAAATGTGATCATCTATGGTAAAATTCTCCTACCTATAGCAGTTAGAATTTTCAGAGTGCAGTCAATAGTAAAATATTAAATAAAGTATTTTCACTAACATCTTCACAAATACCCTCATTATCTCTCAGAATTTTATTTTTAAACTCAAAGGTTTTATTTGACAGACATATGATGGTTTTTTTTAAGTATTTAGCATTTCCTGTTCTCCTATATAAATAATGCTTACAATATTTTACTAAATTTGGAAAATGTATAAAGATAAAAATCATTTAAAATCTCTTAGATGACTCTTATAAAGATCTGATATTCACTAATGACATCTTTTAGTCTTTTTTCAGTAAAAATAATAGAGAGATCGGACGAAGCAAGATGACCAAATAGAACCCTCCAGCGATCATCCCCCTGCAGGAACACCAAATTGAACAACTATCCACACAAGAAAGTACCTTCAGAAGAACCAAAAACGAGGTGAGCAATCACAGAACCTGGTTTTAACATCATATTAAGGATGGAGGCACTGAAGAGGGCAGGAAAGAGGGCAGTGCAACACGGGGCCAGATGGAGAAAGAATTTGTGTGCCTGGGGAAGGGAGAGTGAAGTATTGTGTAACTTTGCACTGGAATTCAGTGCTGCCTTGTCACAGGGCAACACAACACAGGGCAGAATTCTGCCATTGCCTACAGAGGGAGCATTTAGACCAGTCCTGACCAGAGGGTAATGTTTAGCCCCTGTAGTAGGAACCTGAGTTCAGGTTAGCTCCGTCACTGGCTGACTAACGTGGCCTGGGGCCCAGAATAAATGTGACTAACAGTCAAGCCATGAGGAGTGCAGTCCTTGGGCAAGCGCTGCTCCTGTGCTGAGCTAAGAGCCAGTGGACTTATGGTGCATGTGACCCGGTGAGACACCAGCTGCGATGGCCAAGGGAGTGCCTGCATCACCCCTGCCCCAACTCCAGGCAGTGCAGCTCAGGGAGAGACTCCTGCCTGGGAAAAGGGGAGGGAAGAGTGCAGTGGACTTTGTCTTGCAACCTGGGTACCAGCTCAGCCACAGTTAACAAAATCACCAAGCAGATTCCTGAAGCCCTCGACTCCAGGACTCAGCTCCTAGATGGCATTTCTAAACCCACCCTGGGCCAAAAGAGAATCTGCTGCCCTGAAGGGAAGGACCCAGTACCTTCAGGACTCACCACCTGCTGACTATAGAGCCCTTGGGCCTTAAGTAAACCCATAGGACTTGGCAAGACCCAGTACTCTATTGGCTTCAGGTGTGACCCCGAGCAGTGTCAGCTATGGTGTTCACAAGGGTGCTTATGTCACCTCTCGCCCAACTTGAAGCAGCCCAGCTCAGAGAAGACGCCTTCTGTTTGGGAGAGAGTGAGGGAAGAGCATGAGACTTTGCCCGGTAATCCTAGCACTGTGGGAAGGCAAGGCAGGATAACTTGAGGCCAGGATTTTGAGACCAGGGTGGGCAACACAGTGAGAACTTTACAACAAAAAAAAAAAAAAAAGAAAAAGAAATGTGGTACATATACACAATGGAATATTATTCAGCCATAAAAAAGAATGAAATTCTGTTATTTGCAACAACATAGATGGAACTGGAGGACATCGTATTAAATGAAATAAGCCAGGCACAGAAAGACAAATTTCACATGTTCTCACCTATATGTGGGAGATAAAAATTAAAATAATGAACTTCATGGAGGTAGAGTGTAGAATATTGATTACCAGAGGCTGGTAAGGGTAGCAGGGAGAGGGGAAAAAGCGGGATGATTAGTATTTAATAGTATAGCAGGTGACTACAGTCAACAATAATTTATTGTGCATCTTAAAATAACTAAAAGAGTAAAATTGGAATGTCTCTAACACAAAGAAATGATGAATGCTTAAGGTGATGGATACCCAATTACCCTGACTTGATCATTGCACATTATATGACTGTATCAAAACATCGCATGTACCCCATAAATATACACACCCATTATGTACAAATAATTAAAAATAAAAACCAAAAATATTGGGAAAAGGGCAAAAACAATTAAAGTGGTCTGTTTCACTTGAAAAATAAATAAATAGTTCAACTTCCACTCATAAGTAAGCAAATGCAGAAAATGTAGATATTTATTAATTAAAATCAAACATCCTATCTTCTTTTGTAACTTACATTTTCCATTTAAAAATATATCTTAAGCATTTAAATATCACTAATAAACATAATTTTGATCACTGTAGAATATCTTATCCAATTCTTATTCTCAGTTTGTTTTTAATATTTGAATATTATAAATAATGTCTTAATGAAGGTTCTTATATATAAATTCTGTAGTGAATCTCTTTAGATATTCTAAGAATATTTTCTTAGAGGAAAAACTACCTAGTCAAAAAGTGCAAGGATTTTAAGGCTCCTATGACATACTCCAAAATTTTCTTCTGGAATAGTCCTAATTATACCCTAGCCAAAACTGTGTATTACCATTTTTCAAAGCATGCAAATTTGAAAATTTAAATTGGTAACATGGTTCTATTTATTTTACTTTGATTACTACTGGGGTTGAATATGTTTTTCCATATTTTATTGGCTAGTTTCCTTCTTGTGAATTATTTGCTCATGTTCTTAACTCATTTCTCTATTGGAGTATTTGTTTGTCACATATTGACTGCTAGCATTGTTTTTACATTAAGAGTATTAAACAGTGTCTTCCACAAAATATTCCAGATACTTACACTAATTGGCCATGATCTCTTTAGTAGGTACATATTTTTTATTGTTCAGATATTTTTAGTAAAATCTCATCATTTCCTCATATATTTTTTGTTTGAGTTTATGTTTAGAAAGTACTTTTCTACCCTCAGATCAAAAACATAGTCAATGTCTTTTTCTATTTCCCCATAGTTTCCTTCTTTTACTTTTAACTCTACTTACATTGAATTTATTCTGATGTAGGACCTGAAATAGAGAACTAACTTTATCTTAATTACAAAAATTGTATCAATTATTTAGATTGTATTAGTTTAATAATCCCATTAATTTGAAAAGCTGGTGATTTGTCCATTCAACAGATGTGCCTATCATGTTTCCTTTTCTGTCATACACAACATTCATATATTCTGGGTCTGCACCTAGACTTTATTTGGATCTACAAACTTATCTGATTATCTTCAGGCCAATAATATACTCTTTAATTATTGTAGCTTCATATCTCACTTAAAGAATTTTTCTGTAAGTATTCTTGTTATAAGTAATTTTTAGTCATCATTTGATTTGAATTCTTTCCCAATACTTATTGAGAATGACTTTTTAAGATTTCCCATATAGATGGCGTATGCATTTGTATAGGGGTTGTATAAACTTTCTTTCATTTCAATTTTAACACATATCGCTAAAGAATATGGCCTAATAATCCCTGTTTTGGGAAATTAATTGATCCTTTTTTAGACTACTTAGAGAAATTTTTGCAAATGTCTATGGGATTTGAAAAAGAAAGCATATTCTCTGTGCATAAAAAGTTTACTAGCTGTTAAATTACTTTAGAAATCTTTTTCTTTAAATATTTTTCAAGTAATTATTTGTTTAAGTTATTCCTTTTTCTTAAACAAGTAATTATTTAACTCTACCAGGCACTAGATTGAATGTGAGCAAAAAGCTACATGGCCCATATCTTTAAATATAAAATTTGGATATATTGATGTTTATCTGAATGACATATATTCCAGTATGAACTTTGTTTTTCTCCTCTTCAACCATTGGTTGTAATTGGTTTTAACTATTTTTCTTCCCCGCTAAATCCAGGTAGAGTGTCTCAGTTTATTCTCCTATCACTGATGTGATTACTTTCAGATTATTCACTATTCATTCATATTGCTTTTTCCTGTCAATAATTCATTGTGGTTTTAAACCCCAGATAACCATGTCTCATATCATTAACCTCTACTTTATCTAAGCTGTTTTCGATTTATAATATTCTGCTATATCTTCTTAACCATATATATTCATACATTGTATTGGGAATGCCAACCATTTGTGTCCTACAGTACAAATCTTCACGAGTATACTTTTTCTCTGAGTCTTCAGAATGTTTTTCCCTTTCTTCTGTTCTGGTTTATTTATTCACAGGCTTATTTTTTCTCTTTATTCATATTCAAACAAGATTAGTAAAATTTAATTTTTGTCATTAAAGAAAGTTTGTATTTTGCCTTTGACTTTGATCACTTTGTCACTTACATGACAGTTGAGTTCCATTCTCAGATCCTTCATATGGAAGACAGACCAGCAATTTTCAGCCCAATTTCAAGTTTCTAGAAAAACATATCTATTCTATTATGCTGCACTGAGGTGAAATCTTCTTCTAAACATCCAGAAAACCCATCAATGGAGCAGTAGTCAAATAAATTATGATGTATTTATTGCATGGAATACAATGCCACTGTAAGAATTAGGTAGCTCTGTGTACAGAGACATGGAAAAGTTTCAAAGAATAATGGTAAGTGAAAAAATTAAGTTTAGAATCATGGGTGTAGTGTGTTTTGTCTTTTAAAAAAAATTCATATTGTACATATACATGCATGCATGTATGAAATGCACAGATAAAGGAGGAGCAAGATGGCCAAATAGAACCTTCCAGTGATTATCCCACTGCAGGAACACCATCAATACACTGAAGAAATATCTGCACTGCCATATTTACTTTAGCACTATTCACAATAGGTAAGATGCAGAATTAACCTAAGTGTCCATCAACAGATGGATGGATAAAGAAAAGGTGGTACAGGCCAGGCATGGTGGCTCATGCCTATAATCCTAGCTTAACTAAAGAGCTTCTTTTGAGTTTTGTTGTATATTTTGCTATAAGTACTCATAGCTATATTAGTTTTCAGTGCTTTGTAACAAGTTGAGTGACTTAAAACTATACACATTTATTATCTCATAATTTCTCTGGGTCTAAAGTCTGGGTATATCTCAGCTGAGTTCTCTGCAAGCAAGTCTGTAAACAGTCTATCAGCCAAGACACGGTTCTCATCTAAAGGCTCAGCTAGAGAAGATTTTTTTTCCATGCTCCCTCAGGTTGTTGGCAGAATTCATTTTCTTGTGCCTGCAGCATTTACGGAAGCATGCTTCTTCAAAGCTAGCAATGCAGGGAGAGATTCTAGAGCAAGTCTATTAGTGAGATAGAGGCTTAAATAATAGTGTAATTGCATGAGTGGCATTCCATCACCTTAGCCACATGCTATTAGAAGTAAGTCACAGATGCCATCACACTCAGGAAGGGACTACACAAACTCATGAACACCAGGAGTTGGGGTCATGAGGGCCACCTTAAAGTCTGTCCACCACAATAATCAATATTAAATACATATTTTGTTAGTATTAATATTTGCTATTTAGTGATATAAGCATACTAAAAAAATTTGAAGTAAAGCTACTTATCCAAATCATGTCTACTATCTTAATGAGTATTAGTTATTATTGTATTTATTTAAATGTCAGTTTGAAGAAAACATAACAGCAACTCGTAGATAATTTCAGAAAACTGAAAATGTTTTCAGCGATGATTTGTCCCTGCATCCACATGCAACAATGAGGAACATGGTTATCTTCATGGCCACATCATTTTATCTTATCTTTGATGACATATTGTAAGCATGTTATCTATAGGAAGGTGTTAAGCTATAAATGGGCAACTAATACTGAGCAAAGCAGATAATCTAATACAGATTCTTCTGGATAGATTTATAAAAGTGTGGTAGTGTGGTTTCTAAAAGTTCACTTATTTATTTATTTATGTAGCAAATATTTATTGTTCATTTACTATGTGCCAGATACTGTGGTGGTTATTAAAGACACAAAGAGAATAAGGTAGTTCTTTTCAGATCTACTTTTGTATTAATCCCTAAGTATTTCCCTAGAAAGTTACCCAAGTGTGCTAACTTGTTTAAGGTCCAGGTTCTTTACAAATTATACTTTCTACTTTTATTAATGGTGTGGCAAGATCTTCATTACTCTCTAATTAGCCACATTTATTCTCTTTCCTTTTCATATTGATGAACAATGGACTCATTATTGCCTCCATTTTAGAATCATTAATTTTATACTCTCCATTTCTTGGAATAATAGAATCAAATGACAGAAAGGGACTTCGAATGTCATTTTAGTAACATGACATTTACTAAATTAGCCAACTGATCCTTGAATCTTTTATACAATGTCTTGGTCAACTCCATGTTCAGTCCATGTTGAATACCTTCCATGGGAGATAGGATGGAATAACTTCCTCTCTCTTATGGCAACCTATTCAGTACGTTTGTCCAGCAAATATTTATTAAAGCACCACCACAAGCCAGATATTCTACTAGATACTGAGTATACACTGGGGAGTCAAATACATGTGGGCCTTACCCCCGTTCCCCCGGAGGAAGCAGACAATCAACAGGAGAGGAAAAAATGAATCCATTAATATAAATGGCAGTGGGTGTTTAAAGGAAGTAAACATAGCCCTGTGATAGTGAAGAGCAAAGGACAGTTAAAAAAAAAACTCTCTTAGGAAATAACATTTAAGTCAAGACCTGAGGGATGACAAAAATCCAACCACGCTAACAGTGAAGCAGCGGGAAATTGTCACCTTTGAGGAACTGAGACGAAGCCAGTGTGGGCAGAACAGAGTTCACAGAGGTGGGGGGGTGGCATGTAAAGAGACTGGAGGCTAGTTCGTGTTTAGAATTGAAATCGCTGACCCTATCTCCCAGCTCCTTTGTCCCAGTTCCTCTCCCTTTGGACCATTCGGAACAGAAGGAACCTGATCTACCTCTAAGAGGCAGACCTTCCCCATTTCCTTGAAGCATCTTGCTTGTATACCCTGTGGCTTCCCTGCACTCTGCGAACCTTCCCCATCCTATTACCCTCCTTCCTATGACTGGCAGGCCATACTTTCAGGGTCAAACCCCAGGGCCTTACTACTTCCTGCTTCATTGCTTGGTTTTAAGATTCTATTTTCCTTTAAGCATCCTCTTTAGGCCTGCAGATTTGCCAACTCTCTCCTTACTGAACCTCCCCCCATAGGACTAGCTGCTGTAAAAAGCACCCCACCCCCTTGTCCCCAGCACCCAACACTCTCATTCCTGATTTTGTATTCTCTTGCACCTGCCCTCCTCTGCACCACATCAAATCACCTTTCCTCCATGACCCTCTGCTGCCCTCTTTTGGCCATGATCATGGTGAGCTGCTGACAAGACACTACCCCTTTGCTCCATGCATCCCCCTAGACCCTGAGGGCAGAAAACCTCCACCTTAATACAGAACACCTCCACTGAGCACAGGCACATAACAGTCTCCCAGACAGAAGGTACAGTTCCTGCAGGATATTCTGACCTCACTCACAGATATATCCAAAAGTATATGTGTACATGTGTATGTCTGTGTGTGTATGCATATGTAAATGTTTCAGTCATTATGACTGTTTCTGGAAATATATCGGTAGATAGGAAAATCCATGTCCTTTAAGTAGAATGACTTATGGAGGATATAGCTATATAAACTGGCAATAATATATTTAGACAAGTGCTATGATGGGGAAATTATATGATACTATAGAAGCACTTAAAAGGGTCACATCACTATGACTCAAGAGACTAAGAAAGCTTCAGATCTTAAATTGTGATCTGAGAGGAGAGATGGAAGGTGTTCCATGTAGTTCAAAGGTTGACGCATAGAACCGAACACTGCTTGGCCACTCTACAGAAAACTGGGTGACTCACACAGCTCATGCCATCAATCCAGACCTTGGGTCATTTATTCCACTTATAGATAAATATCTATCAAAGGGAGGCCTCCATTGGCTGAAGATAACTCCCTAAGAAACACAAGTACTCCAGTCACATACAGGGTAGAGCCAAGACTGATTATCCAGCAACTCTCCCCGCCGTTGGACCCACCTACCCCAAATCCCTGCTGTGTTTAGTACCAAAAGAAAGCCTCTGGTTTGCTATACTTTCTCATATCACCACCCCACAATACTCTACGCTGCTTTCTCCTTAACAAAATCACCTATTGCCCTCCTGTGTCCTAAACTTTTCCACTGTGCCAAATCCTGAGTTATAAAATCTCTTTCTTTATAGCCACAATCTTGTTTCCTTCATTCTTCTCATGCCTCAAGTTAAATTTATTTCTCCTCTTGAAATATTGTTTCCCTGCAACCCTCTCAAAAGGTTCCTCATTCGCTCACATTGAAAACTCTGTTCTTACCACTGTGAAGCATGTGCCATCCAGTCATATCACACTCTCCCCTCCTAGTCAGCATCCATCGCCATCATCTATCACCTAGTCATTCTCCTCCTTTAAAGACCTTGGCAATAACTATCCTATCCCCTCTGCTCTGTCCTGTGGAACTAAAGATCCATATATGTGACAGGAGCTCTAATGAGTTCACTGCTTGTGAATATGAACTCTTCCGGTTTTCCTCTAACTCTCTTGCATCTCCATCTCAGCCTCATTTATAGGATCTTCTTCTCTGTATATCTCTCTATAAACAAACTACAATCTTGGCTTCTTTTCCTCTCACTCCATACCCTCTCCCTCGTAAATCTTATCTACAACTATGGCTTCAATTAACATCTATGTTCTTATAAACATCAAATCTTTATCTCCATCAAAATATCTCTACTGAGCTCCAGAGACGCATACCTGTCTAAACAGACATTCTTTTCAATGACCCACAGACATCTAAACTCAGTGTGTCCATAAAGGGATTCATCATCTTTTCCCCAAATGAGATATTTATCCTGAGAGTGACACCTAAATGTTCAAGCCAGAAATATGGGTTTCATCTTTTATTCCTTCTTTACCAGGTCCTCTGCACACACACCTCAAGGCAATCTCTATGCTGCTTCTTTCTCCATTTGTTATTTTTCTATAGATCATTAAATATGAAATGTCCAATTTTGAATCAAAAGTGTAGTTTATCATGTCTCAAATAAGAAGCAGTACAATTAATCAAAGTATGCACCTAAATAGTTCTGCCATCTTAAGTGTAGCTTGCTTATGCTAGCAGTGAAGAAGACTGGAGAGCAAGTGGCAATGAAATCATGAAAGGTGTTTTCCACAGTTTGTTGAGAATTGAATATTTTTCCTTGCAAGAAGTGGTCCAAAGCCTGGAAGAAATGGTAGTCGGTGCAAGATCTGATGAATACCGTGGGTGACAGAGAGTTTCCAAGTCCAGCCTCTGTAGTTTGAGCAGCGTTGTTTGTGCGACATGCAGTCGAGGGTTGTCTTGCAAGAGGATTGGCCTATCTCTATTGACCAATTCAGCTGCATAATCACAAGCATCCTCATCATTTCCTACAACTGGTTGCAGTAGACATCCACTGTAATCAACTGACCAGTTTTCATGAAGCTGTAGTGTAAATACCAGCACTGGACCACCAAACAGGTGCCATTAGTTTTTTGGGATGAATATTCGGTTTTGGATTGTGTTTTGGCATTTCGTCTTTACCCAACCATTGTGCTGAACACTTGCGATTGTCAAAAAGAATCCATTTTTCATCACACATAACAATACAGTATAGAAGTTGTTCACCTTTATATCATGGCAGAAAAGAAAGTCAAGCTTTGAGACGATTTCTCTTCTGACGCTTGTTTAATTCATGAGGTACCCATCCATCCAGCTTCTTTACCTTGCCATGAGTTTTGAAAGGTCCAATATTGTTGGAATAACAGTGTCAACCTTGCTGCTAATTCACACACAGGTTGAAATGGAATTGCTTCCATTATAGCTTTCAGCTCATCATTATCCACCTTGGTGTCGGGTCACACACGGCTCTTTTTCAAGATTAAAATCACCAGAATGGAACTTCTCAAACCATCAATGTACTGTGTGTTCATTAGCCACATCCTTCCCCAAAACTTCATTGATATTTCAAGCTGTCTGTGTTGCATTTGTTCCATGAAGGAACTCATATTAAAAAATAACACGAATTTTTGTCGTACCCATGGTTTCACAAAAATTGCTCTAATTTTTTTTATTTCAGCATATTATGGGGGTACAATGTTTACATTACATATATTGCCTTTGCCAAACCCAAGTCAGAGCTTCAAGCGTGTCCATCCCCCAGATGATGTGCACTGCAACCATTAGGTGTGAAGACACCCATCCCCTCCTCACCCCTCCCACCTGCCCGACACCCGATGAATGTTACTACTATGTGTGCACATAAGTGCTGATCGGTTAATACCAATTTGATGATCACAAGCCAAAACATGTGTTTCAAAGAATAAGGATGTACCTTCACAATAAAAAAAAAAAAGAAATGTTAAAGTGAAGTGTCAGAGGTATCAAGTGTCAAACTTAGTACTTAAGGAAATCAGACATTCCATACTTAATAACCTAATAATTCAGGTCACTATCATCCTTCCAGTCCATTGTCCTGCATCTCATCTTGCCATCCCTCCGATTCACTCTTCACACTGCACCCACAGTGATTGTCCAAATATGCATCTGATCGTACCAGTCCCCTGATTTAAAAATAAAACACTTAGTGGAACCCTTCGGCCCTCAGCATAAAGTTCAAATGCCTCAATGTAGCATAACATACTCTTCTGATGTGACTCCTCAATGACCCTCTAACCTCATCTCTCATCCTCCCAACCCCAGTATATCCCATTCATGCTAAACCACTGCGTGGCACACTTCAGGCAGTTGAGATGACCATGACAAGTTTCTTGGAACAGTTATAATTCTCTATGTATCTAAAGCTAGAGGACTTCCTTATTAAGTGCCTGAGGGTGAAAGATAGGCGTTTCTAAGGAAACCCATGTCAGCGAACCCCAGTTGTGTGAATAAAGACAGTCAGTTACACTTAAGTTTGATTTCTGTAGAATTCTGGGAAGTCCTGAGAGGACCACTAGAGAAAAAGGGGAACAAATCCAATATTAACAAGAAAATTTTAGCTTCACCAGCCTCCTTAAATTATAACAACGCTTACACATGATTGGCTCAGAATTTAGGCTGCAGTGAAGCATTTCTAATGGCTCAATTCCAAGGCTAATAGAGCCAAGCAACTCTTTAAGGATCCTCTATGTCTTTTCATTTTTAAATCCCCAGATGCCGGCACATAATCAATGCTTAACTATATGCTGAAGATCCTTTGCAGGGATTGTGCCCACGTAACCTAAATTTTCCGGGACAATTGTGATTTCAAATATTCTCCTCTGTATTCCATGAAGATGTTCCATAAATTACAATTTTTATAAAAATAGTAATGGAAAGGATCGAGTGAGCATTGCTATAGAATTTTATGTGTTAAAGATGAAGAACTGAAAAGATTTGAGAAATCAGGGGCCAAGAAAGCATTGTGATATATCACGAAAACAGTGCATACTATCCCATATCATACATGCCTAGGTATATAATGTTAAATGAATATAACGTGTGGCACGCTTAGATAAAAATAAATCATGCTAAGGTAGCATTCTGCAAGGAAGCACTTTCCTGGTTGGCACAATCTGTGGATCAGAATTGATATGAAGAGTTAGATAGGGATTTCCTTGTTTTATTGTTTTTTTGTTTTTTATAATTCTTGGTACTTCATAAAGAAATCAGTTGAGAAAACTGAAAACCCGAATGAATTACATGAAAAGGAAACAATGTACATTAACTGTGGAGTTAAGTCCAGTAGAGTTATTTATAGAAATGGTGACCACTGCAAGACGTTTTGGTAGACTCTCATAGGCTCATTTTTTACTCATTTAATGAATATTGAGCATCTCTTATGTGTTGGGTACTGTCCTGGGTACTGTCCTAGGTACTTAGGATATGAACCTAATGAACAAAACAAACAGAGGTCCCTATCTTCAAGAATCTTATATTCTAGCAGTGGAAAGACAGTACCAATAGGCTTTGTAGATTAGTAAATCACATAATATGTTAAAAGATGATAAATTTTATGCAGAAAATAGTTTAGGGCAAAGGGATTCAGAAGGCCATCAAAGGGTTACAGACTGTAATATCAATAGGGTGATCGAGATAGGCTTTATTTGGGAGACAAGATTTGAGCAACCACTTGAAAAAGATGAGAGAATTAAACAGACAGCTGGGGAAACATGTTCTAGGCAGAGAGGACAGCTGCAGCAAACACCCTAGGATAAAAGGACTTTTCACAGTTGTGATTTCACATTTGTGTTTTGATTATTTTATTAATCTGGCTCCTTCCTGAGGTGATATTTTCCAAAAAAAACAAGAACCATATCTGCCTTTCTCTCTAGCATCTACCCAGGGATGCTCAGAAAATGGATGTTGAATGATTAAATAAATGAAGGAGATTTAATTTGCACATTTTTTCCTAACGAACTAGAAAAAACTCTTCACCGAGTTTGAATAACACAACACTTTCTATTCTAGTTTATTCTAGATTTTGCTCGTTCACTCACTTTTGGCTCATTCTGGCCTTTGTGTCCAACTGCATTCCTAACCCATACTAGTCAGTAATGGGATGATACTCCCTTGCATCAGGATACCTAATATTAATTTCAGAAAATCTTTAGCCTCATTTTCTACCTGATAAAACTTAACATTAAGTACAAGAGTGCTTAGAAACCTTCCAACACCATCTAATAAATGTCTGCTACAGATTACTTTTTTCCATAGGAACTCTTTCTACTTTCTCCTAGCATGGCTGTGCAGATTCTGTTGTTTATTCCTTGGCTGAGTGCCTATGTTCTGCGGAATCAGTATTCTGCTCTGCTGTTTGATAGACAGGGGGTTATCCCACTTCTCGTTGGCAGGAAGAGGAAATTCAAGTTTGGCTTTGAGCTGAAAATGGGTAACACATACAGAAGAAAATAAGGTCACCACTATTCTTCCTGCATAACTCACTATTAAATATTTTCTTTACATGAATTAGCTCAGGAATTTTGCTAATTTAACCATGTAAGTTCCGATACCATAAAAGATATAAAGGTACAGTATGCTGATTAAGCCCCATGAATTCCACAGCACATATGGAAACCTGAGCAACCGTGGTTAAAAGGAACACAAAATTACATTCTTGTAGTTCAAATTTGTGTAAAGTGTATTCAAAAATATTTCATTATTTTATCGTTCAAATAAATACAAAGAAAATGAAACAAAAATACACAAATCTTTTAATACAATATGCCAAAAGGATTTTCCTAAATAATGTGACTATTCATAACACTTGATATGATACATAGAGTTATGGTGGAAATAAATTTCACAGAGAACCAACTATATGCTAAAGTATTAAATAATATAATACATGTAAAAGGTGTCTGCTTATAATG
>RJWJ010017687.1:0-32621 GCA_004363605.1 Indri indri | reverse complement strand
GAGTGCTTTTATTTTTCATTGAGATGGTCATGTGGTTTTTGTCCTTTATTTTACTAGTACGGTGTATTACATTGATTGATTTTCTTATGTTAAATAAACCTTGCATTCCTGGGATAAATCCCACTTGGGTCTTTTTATATGTTGCTGGATGTGATTTGCTAGTACAGCCATCCCTCAGTATACATAGGAGATTGGTTCCAGGACCCCTGAACATACCAAAATCTGTGCATTCTCAAGCCCCGAAGTCAACCCTGTGAAACTTGCTCATATGAAAAGCCAGCCCCATATACACAGTTTCGCATCCCCAGAACACTGTAATTATGATCCACATTTGTTTGAAAAATCTGGGTATAAGTGGACTTGCACTGTTCACACCTGTGTCATTCAAGGGGCAACTATATTTTGTTGCGGAATTCTGCATCTATATTCATGAGGGATATGGGCGTGTGGTTTTCTTTTTATGTGATATCTTTGTTATGTTTGGGGTCAGGGTAATCCTGGCCTTGTAGAGTCAGTGGGAAAGTGTTCCCTTGTGTTGTGTTTTTTTTTTTTCTTGGTGCTTTATCATCACTGCATCTTCATGGGATGCTCTGTGTAACCGCCTGGCTCAATGAGGTCCCAGCGCTTGGCCCAGCCACATCCCGGGAAATGTACAATTTGGAAATGTACAGTTTACTTCATCAGCTACACTTGGCTTTGCATATCCATTATATGTTGATGCCTATGACAGGGAGTGTGGTGAGAGCTCTTCTCTGGGGTAGATAAAAAGTCAATGCTCCAAAATGCCACACACTAACAATAAGGTTGTCAGTGGTAAGGCCTTGGGGAAGTTCCACGACAAAATTGTCCAAGCCTCATAGTCTGCAATGCATTTTTCTAGACTTTTGTGATGGTATTTCAGGACAAAGAACATCCGTTTAGTCATGTTGAGGCAACATGGGGGCAAGGGTAAGGGAGATGTCATCCCCACTGGAAGTGACAGCCCATCTGAGGAGTTCCTCACAATGATATCAGCCAAAGATTGCAAGGGACCAAGGGGGCTGGCCAAGGCAGAATGTTCCAGGTGGCACATCTTGTCTGGGAGTCCACCATCCTGTCATCAGCCCACCAAGCCAGACAGGCTGCAGGTGCCCCTAGAACCCGATTTCATGAGCCACACAGAAACCTGCAAACACGTCCAGTGTAAAGTTCTGGAGGAGCAGATGTCTGTTTGGGTTGGCTTGGTTGCGTTGTTATTGTTTTGCTGGGAACAAGTTGGCACCCCATCACACCAACATTCTCACTCTCAAAGAAACGGGAAGAGCAGAAAGACAAGACCCCTTGGCTCCAGGAATAAATGAGCCTGTGGGGGTGGTGGGAAGTCTGCGATGGTCACACCATCCGTGGCGTGAGGATTGGTACAGAGGACACAGCACACACTAGCTCTCACAGATGACTGCGAGTGGGGAGTTGCTATTGGGGTCCCCCAGGGTTCTCCGGGCTTGCCAGGAGGGGCCTGCAGGAGCGGCTGCCATGGGAGTCTTAGGGGCTCTGGAGCACCCTCCGGAGCGAGCAGGTTGTCCCTGGGAGGCTGCTTGCCTATTCGCAGGATATGGTAGCTGGAGGCTCAGAGCAGCCAGAGTGAGTACCGCCAACTCACACAACACTGTCAAAAGGCTGCACTGTCTTGCCAACGTTGTGAAGGTGACTTACTGCCTCCCCTTGTAGGAGAGAGGTCAGGGATTGCCCAGCGCACATCTCACTGTGCCTGAAGCCACAGCCCTCCACCCTGTGTTGGGGGACCTGGGTGGTGCCCCGCTGGGCGGAGCACACGTGTTGGGGAGGGCTCAAGGAGGGTATCTGCTGCAATGGAAAGAGGGTGGGCTCTGTATCCCCAGGCCTGGACCTTAACCTCGCCCAGGTGACCTGGGCTAGTCACTTAACTGATGGCCTGAGCTTCCTCATCCGTAAATGGGTCTCAGGGATAGGCTTCCCTAGAGCCCGGTGAGCCCCGGTCTTGACCGTGTGAGGTAGGAGTGGGGTGGCGCTCTGCGCGCGTGCCGGCGGGTGGTGCCACGAGCCAGATGGGGCGCCTGGGGGTGGGGGCGGGCTGTGCGCAGGCGGCGCCGGCGGGCGGGGCAGGCGCAGAGCGCAGAGCAGCCGCGGCGGTGGTGACAGCAGGTGGGTCGCAGCGGGTCCTGCGGAGACGGGCTCAGACCCCGGAGCAGGCGAAGGCTCGAGTATCTGCGGCTGGGGGCGCGGCAGAGCTGGCTCCGGCAGCGGGGGGTGTTGGGGCGCAGCAACGTGCGCGGGGCCCGGGCTCCAGGGCTCAGGGCCCGGGGCGCTCCTGGACTCCAGCCCCGGGCGCCGATGGGCCAGCCTGGTGTGGGGGGGGGGGTGGGAGACCGCCTCTGCCTGAGACCAGGTGGCCGCCTGGGCCACGCCCGCCTGTCGCGAACTGCTCTGTTCCGGGTCCTGCTGGCCTGGCCCAACTCCATGGAAGCCTCGGGTTTCACCTTGCTGGTGGATCCCAGACTGCTGAGCTCTACCCATCCGCTCCCTTTGGCTGCCTCCTCCCCACCCTCGGGGCCATCCAGGCACCCCAGGGGTTCCTCTAGGCTCCCCTTGCTGCTTGGGAGGCAGACAAGACCTCCATGCATCCATGTGACCTTCTGCCCACAGGTCCTGACCCCTGCCCCATCCCAGCCCTCCAACAAGCCCACAGTGCCAGTGCCCACGTGCCGAGTGTGGGGACAGAGAGAGGACTGGCGGTGGACGGTCCAGGAGAGATTGAGGGCTAGCCAGGACCCAGCTGGGCAGCCTGTCATTCCCCTCTGGCCCTAGCAGGTTCCAGCAGCTGGCTTGGTGCTCCTCTCAGCTGGCTGCCATGGCCCGGAGGCTGCCCAGCGCTGCCAGCCTGGCACGCTTCTGCCAGAAGCTGAACCGCCTGAAGCCGCTGGAGGAGTCAACCATGGAGACGTCGCTGCGGCGCTGCTTGTCCACGCTGGACCTGACCCTGCTGGGCGTTGGTGGCATGGTGGGCTCGGGCCTCTATGTGCTCACAGGCACCGTGGCCAAGAACATGGCTGGCCCTGCCGTGCTCTTGTCCTTTGGCATAGCTGCCGTGGCCTCCCTCCTGGCGGCCCTGTGCTATGCAGAATTTGGGGCGCGTGTGCCCCGCACAGGCTCTGCCTACCTGTTCACCTATGTGTCCATGGGCGAGCTGTGGGCCTTCCTCATCGGCTGGAACGTGCTCCTCGAATACCTCATTGGTGGTGCTGCCGTGGCCCGAGCCTGGAGTGGCTACCTGGATTCCATCTTCGGCCACAGCATCCGCAACTTCACTCAGACCCACGTGGGTGTCTGGCAGGTGCCCCTCCTGGGCCACTACCCAGACTTCCTGGCCGCTGGCATCCTCCTTCTGGCCTCTGCCTTTGTCTCCTGTGGAGCTCGCGTCTCCTCCTGGCTCAACCACACCTTCTCTGCCATCAGCCTGCTCGTCATCCTCTTCATCATCATCCTGGGCTTCACCCTGGCCCAACCCCACAACTGGAGCGCCCGTGAGGGGGGCTTTGCACCCTTTGGCTTCTCTGGCATCATGGCGGGCACCGCCTCCTGCTTTTTTGCTTTTGTGGGCTTTGACGTCATTGCGGCCTCCAGTGAGGAGGCTCAGAACCCGAGGCGGGCCGTGCCCATGGCCATTGCCATCGCGCTTAGCCTGGCCGCAAGTGCCTACATCCTTGTCTCCACCGTGCTAACCCTCATGGTGCCCTGGTACAGCCTGGAGCCTGACTCAGCGCTCGCCGATGCCTTCTACCGGCGGGGCTACAGCTGGGCTGGCTTCATTGTGGCCACCGGCTCCATCTGCGGTAAGAGGCCCTTCCGGGCAGGGCAGCAGGGAACAGATTCTTTCTGGGAGCACACTCCCATCTGTACCTCAGTTTTACTAGTTGCATAGTGAGCCCAGGAAAGCGCTAATTATTAGAAACTCTCCACCCAGGTTTATTGGGAGGGACATCCCCCAAAATTGAGCATAGAATGCTAGTTCTGGTCATGTGTTGATAGGTTATTTCCTGAGTCGAGGGACTCAGCTCTCATCGGATTCTCTGAAGGGCCTGTGACCTAAACTGGAGTGTCCCATTTTTAGGGTGGGGGGCTGACAACCAGTCTAGCACCCCCACACACTCATGCTCACTCTAAGAGCCCGAACTCACACCCATGTTCCCAAGGGACCACCCCTGCCCTGGCCCCCAGCAGAGGTTTGTCCACCGTGCTGACCATTCCCCGACCCTCTGCTACAGCCATGAACACCGTGCTCCTCAGCAACCTCTTCTCCCTGCCACGCATCGTCTATGCCATGGCTGTCGACGGGCTCTTCTTCCAGGTGTTTGCCCAGGTGCACCCCCGGACGCAGGTACCTGTGATTGGCATCCTAGTGTTCGGGAGCCTCATGGCCATCCTGGCACTGCTGCTGGACCTCGAGGCGCTGGTCCAGTTCCTGTCCATTGGCACGCTGCTAGCCTACACCTTCGTGGCCGCCAGCATCATTGTGCTGCGCTTCCAGAAGGCTTCTCTACCCAGCTCCCCAGGCCTGGCCAGCCCTGGCCCCCTGTCCAAGGAGTACAGCTCCTTCTCAGACCACCTACAGCTGGTGGGCACTGAGCAGGTGTCAGTCCCCGAGCCTGGGCAGCTGCAACCCACCCTGAGGCGCTACCTGAGCTTCCTGAGTGGGTGCAGCCCTGGAGCAGCCGTGTCTTGGGCACTCAGCATCCTGGTGGTCTCAGCCGTCGCCCTGGCCTGCGTGCTAATCTTCGGGAACTCGGCCCTGCACCTCCCACGGTGGGGCTATATCCTGCTGCTCCTGCTCAGCAGTGCCATGTTCCTGCTCAGCCTCCTCATCCTCGGGGCTCACCAGCAACAGCACCAGCAGGACATGTTTCAGGTACCTCCCCCAGCCCAGCAGGCTCCCCTCACCCCTTCCTCCTCTGCCACCTGGGAATGAAGCAGGGCCCACGGGCTGGGGAGGCCGGTACATCCCTCCCACCCCGCTGTGGGCATGGCGAGCGAGCACATGTCTCCAAAACCTCCAGAGAGGGAGAAGGGCGCTGTGGCTCATGTGAAATCAGGCCCAGGGCTGGTGGGTGTCTCCTGCAGCCCGCCCAGCCCCGCCCTGCCCCCTCAGATCCCCATGGTGCCCTTGACTCCAGCTCTCAGCATCTTGCTCAACATCTGCCTCATGCTGAAGCTCAGCTACCTGACCTGGGTGCGCTTCTGCATCTGGCTGCTAATTGGTGAGTGGGGGCCGGGCTGGGACCCTAAGTGGGGCAGGAGGAGGGCAGAGAGGGCTGGGACCCCCTCAGACTCATGCGCTCCCACCCTGCAGGACTTGCTGTGTATTTTGGCTACGGCATCCGGCACAGCAAGCAGAACCAGCAGGAGGCCCCGGAGCCCACTGCCACAGGATACGTGGTGTTCCCCAGCGGCAGCCTGGAGGAGAGGGTGCAGGCCGTGCAGCCTCCCAGCCAGGCGCCAGCCCCGGCACCCACCCCCACGGAGTAGCCAGCCAGCCCTCACTTGCCCTGCCCTCCCCTACCTCCTTGGGAGCCCCGAGGGGCCGGGAGCCCCTTCTATCCAGGGCAGCTTGGGTTTGCTTGCTCAGTCTGGAGGACTCAGGACCTTAGGACTCAGCTCAGGTGCTGACCTCAGGTCATCAGGAGGGAGCCTTGACCCGCACTGGTGTGGCGGACTCAGCCCCGTGCCTTCCTGCTTCTGACCAACTCTGGCTACCTGGGCAGGTGAGGTGGGGCAGGCGGGGAGGCCCCAGCCCCAGGCATCCACAATAATAATGGCTTAGCCAGCCATCTAGCCTGCTGCCGTGTCCACTGTGGCATTCTTTGTGGCACTGAATCCTCATCTGCCCCTAGGAACTTGTCCCCAGTCCACATCAGAGACCCCAAGACTCTGCAAAGGGGAGGCACCAACCCTCAGACCACCCTGAATCAGGGACATGGCCAGGCCTGGGTCCAGGTGTCCTCCACTCAGTCCAGTGCCCCCCGCCCAGCTCCGAGGGGTACTGCACACTCCTACACACCCCAGGTGAGAGGGGGCCAATGGCAGGAGTGAGGTCACACTGCCCCCGTGTCTGCTTCTGGGGCAGATCCAGGGAGCAGAGCCTGGGCCACGACAAGGCCGCCTAGAAATGGCAGTGGGGTTCCAGGTTCTGCTCAGTTTCCCAGGGCTCTCCAAGAGTATGGCAGGTGCCTGAGGCCTGCCTGGGAACATAGATGCACACTGGTACACAGGCACGCACACCCCCACAGACATGCACCCACATGGCCCGCACAGACCACCCTAGGGGTACACGCCGTGCAGACAGAGGCCACAGCTGTTTCCAAGCTCAGGCTCGAGCCTCGGGTCTCTGGCTGCCACAGCTCACTCTCTGGCTGCCTCCTCTGCCCTCTCTTTAAGGGCTGTGAGATAAAGGCTGAGATGCCGCACACCCATATGGTGCTCACGCTCCCGTGTGGGTGCACAAGTGCTGGGCCTGCTCCAGCCCACCTGGAGCTGGGGGCCAGGAAAGCACCAGGCCTACCCTGTACCACCCCACTGGTCTCCGAAGGCTGTGCTGTGTCCACCACAGATGCTTCCCCCTTCCTGTTCCTGCTTGTAAAGACTACACAGGAAGCCGCTGGCTTTACTGGCTTTACTTGACTTCTCCAGCTGTGACATCAGCTTTCTCTAGGCCCCAAGGACAACCAGGTACATGGGACCCATTGTGGACAACCAGGCCTCATAGGCCATGGTCTCCCACCCTAGCCCTTCAGAGCTCACCTCCCCACGGACATGGCTTTGGGGACTGAGAGGCAGCAGGGACCCCAAAAGCTTTGCTGAGTCTCCAGTGCCAGATGATTCCAGATGCCAGCCCAGCCTTAGCCCCAACCCTGGCCCTCCCCAGCACACCCTGACCACCAGGTACCTGTGATTGAAAGCAGCCCCTCGCCTCCCAGGGGTGGGTGCCCCTGCCCTACCCTGGGACCAAGAGAGGGCCTGGCTCCTGCAACCCCTCTTGACTGAGGGCCCTGGGGCATGGGCAGGACTCAGGCTCCCCCAGGAGGATTCCAGAAGCAAATCCTGGCCAGCCTGCTGAAGTCCTCAGTGTCCTTGTTTAGGGACATTCCTTCCAGCCATCTTGCCTGGGGACAGGGTCAGGACCTCCCACATGTAGCTGCCCAGACAGGTTCCTAGGTGTGGCTTGGGCTGCAGTGAATTGCAGATACGCAGCCTCTCCACCCCCAGACTCCCAGGAAGCCTGGGGAGTAGGTTCCAGGTGGCTGGGCTGGGGGTCACCAAGGAGGGATACAGAAGGTCCTGAAGGACCCAGGGGCCACCAACCCAGCCCCACCACCCTCTCCTCCCCATCCCAGCCCTCCGCAGTCAGAGGGCTGCTAGAGAATGGCTGGAGCACATTACCTGAGCAGGTGTGGGCCCAAGAGGTGCCTGTGCCCTTGCCTGGGGTCCTAGGGGCTGGATGAGCCGCCCACCCCACCCGCATTCCATGAATGAGGACCTGCCTTGGTCAAGCCAGCGCCAGAGCAGCAGAGACAATCCCCGCCTACCACACACGGGCTCTTTCTGCCTTGCCTGTGGCTCCAGCTGCACAGACCCCAGTGCAGGGCAGCTGGAAGGGTGGGGCCTCTACCTGTGACGGGGTGCAGGCAGGGGTAGGAGGGTCTGTGCTGACAGCTGTGTGTGGGCGGACCTGTGCTAGGAACACTGGGGAGAGCCTGGGAGAGAGACTCCAGACAGATGCAGCAGGAGCCCTGCTGGTTAGTGCCCTGCTGTGGGGCCCCTGGCTCTCCCAGCCTCCATGGCTCAAGTTCCACTGCAGGGCTCTAAACAAACTGGCTTGTGTGGCTCCTAGCAGTGCCCTGCCAAAGCTGGAGTCAGGGGAGGGACTCTCTGCCTGGGAGTATGAGGGTGGCCTTCTCTCCCCAACCTCCCAACCCCAGTCCTGGTGAAGCTTTACCCTTGAGATCCCAAAGGCAGAGCCCCCACCCTTCCCAGCCCCCCCCCACCCCCCACCAACCAGCAGGGAATGGCTACAGGCCTCAGGAACGGGCCGGCGAGTGGGTGCCAGAGCCTGGACAGGGCCACCCCGGTGTCAGTGTCTGACTCCCAGCAGCAGTGGCCGTCGGGGCAGGTCCTGAGCCCTGTCTACGGCACTTGGGCAGCCAGGCTTGGGATGCGAAAGCCAGCTCGCACCACAGAGAGTTGGCAGTTGCCTTCGGGGCCTTTGCCTGCAGACAAGGACAGCAGGTCAGGGATTGGGCCAGCATCCCCCAAAGTGTGGCAGAACCCAGTGCCCAGGCAGAGCGGCATCAGCTCGAGGGCCCACAGCTCACCTCCTCATACTTTGTCCTCCAGTAGAAATGGGCTTCTCTATCCACGTACAACAGGAGCAGGTCACAGAGGAAGGTGACCTGGGAGAGGCAGGGCCAACCCATGTCCCAGCCCCCAACCTGCCTCCGGCCACCTCCCAGCCTTCACCTTGACCCTCCAAGTGCAGGGTGCTGAGGCATGCGTGGGGGGCAGGGGACCCAGGCTGGCACTCGAAGCTGGAGGGAGCCCACGGTGCTGACTCACCACGCCTAGCCAAGCTGCGCCGGTGCCCACAGTGATGGCTGTGGGGATGAGCCCGAACTTCCCTGCCTGCGAGAGACCTGGGCTGAGCCTCTCAGGCCGTGGGAGCTGCCCCATGCCCCTCCCGCCCCCGGCCAGACCCTACCTGCCCAGTGACGAGGATGTCAAAGCGGATCCCGTAGAGCTTGAGCAGGCTCCGGGCCTCCACGCCCGGGTCCTCCCACCAGTGCGTGGCCGTCCTGGGGGCAGGAGAGAGTGCTCTGGTGGCCTGCTCTGCCCACCCCCAGGCTGGGCTGGTCTACTGACCCCATAAACCCCCAGCCCAAACCCGAGTCCTGGGTCTGGGCTCTTTGTCATTGCTGAGAAAACAGGGAAAGGAAGCTGAGACCTGCCTCTCGGACGCTCCCTGCCTGCTGAGGGGATGGGGACAGAAGGATCCCTAAGAGACGCCACAGTGGGGGATTGAGGGAGAAGGACAGCTTAGACCGAAGCCTGTGAGAACCCAGAGGTGGGAGCTCATCGTCCCCTGGGAACTGGGCAGGCTTCCTGGAGGGAGACACTGGAAGGGTGTGCAGGCGGGTGGTTTGCCAGCATGGGGGTGGGGGGCGCGGGGGACAGGACACAGGCAGGAGCCAGCCCCACATGGTCTCGAGGTGCTGGGGAGGTTGGGGAAGCCAGACGGATCCAGGGGTCTGCTTAGAAGACTCAAAGACATGACAATAAATGCAGTTTAACATCTTTGAGCGCGGTTGGAATTTTGGCGGGGCTGCCTGTGGACCGGGAAGAGGTGCGGGCACCAGGTGAGAATCTCAGGTTCCAGTCACACAGGTGGCCCTCAGGCAGCGGGGCAGGGGACCACCTCCTGTGTCTGTGGGAGGGTCTGCGAGAGGTGAGAGGCACCGAGCCGGGGGCTCCGGTGGGCACGATCTGGAACCCAATGGCCTCGTGGACAAACTCTGGACAGCGCAGGGCTGGCGTGGCCGGGCTGGGGCTGGGAATTGCCAGGTTGTCCTTTAAGGAACCAGTTTTTTTCTTTTTAAAATTAAACCTTTTAAAATGCTTGCCAAAAAAAAAAAAAAAAAAAATCCTCGAGTGTGTCCTGGATTGGAAAATACAAAGATTTAGCGCCGTTCCCGGCACAGCTGGGGAAATGCGAGTGTTAGATGTATTCTGCAGCACGTCGGGAAAGGCCTTGTTCTCGGGACGGTGTTGAGAAGGGTGAGTGTCCGCGTGTCTGGCACCTACTTTCAAACAGTTCCATTAGGAAACTACCTAAATATATCCGGCTCACTCCAGAGAGAGAGAGAGAGAAAGCAAACCTGGCCGAACGGTAAAATAAAAAACTGGTGAACCAGCTGAAGGGTATACAGGTGTTCATGGTACTAACCTTTGAACTTTTCTTTGGAATTTTAAATTGTTTCAGTAAAACCTGAGGAGAAGATAAAAACGAAAGACTCCCATGCTATAGAGGGCTGATGGTGGAGGCAGGGGGGAGTGGAGGAGAGGCAGGTGGGGATGGCAACAGCCGGGGTGGGGGGCTCACGGCTGAAGTGGGGAGGACGCAGAGCTGAGAACATCCTTCCTGCCTCTGGGAACCCCCCTTGCGCACACAGTGGGGTGTGCCGAGGGCTGTGCCCAGGTGTGGTCTCTGCTGGCTGCCGGGGGCACAGGTGGAGGGGGACGCTGGCCTAGGTGCAGCAGCTGGCACTGGGGACAGTGGGGGCCACACCTGAAGTTGTAGCTCCTCTCCTGCAGCTGGAAGGAGTAGTGGGGCTGGCAGTCCGAGTCCCCGGTGTCCAGGTCACAATCCCAGTGGACACTGATGCCCACAGAGCCGCCCTGCACACAGCATATCACTGCTGCACCAGCGGCTGGGGCCAGGACCCTCTCCCAGAGCCCTCCGGGAAGCCTGCCCACCCCAGAACCCACCAGCAACGCCAGGTCCTCAAAGTCCCCTCCAGCCTCGGCCACAAGGTCGTCAATGCGGAACACAGGGCAGTAGGGGCTGGAGTGTGGATTGTAGCGGCAGTGCTTGAAGTAGGTGGGGTCCCAGGTCTCCAAGGCATTGGACCTGGGAGGGGCCGGGGGGTGTCAGATGAGGCAGGGGACAGGAGGGTCTGGGAAAGGGGACAGGAGGGTCTGGGGCCAGCTGGGACCTGCCCTTGCTTACCTGGAGAAGTTGAACTTGCTGAAGGTGACAGTGTTTTTGATGAACAGCGTGAAGTTCTGGGCATGGATCAGCAGGGGCCTCCTGGGGGTGGAGGGGAGGTAAGGGCCCCTGCCAGGCCTGGGGCCCTGCTCCGGGGGCAGAGGGGACACTTACGTGGGCACAGCACCGCTCTCCACCGGGCACCAACTCCGGATCTCACAGGTCTTGTGGGTCCCGTTGAACACCACACACTGGCCTGTTTTTATGCCTTGAAGACACAAGATGAGTGAACACCAGGCCCTCAGATCTCTGCAGGGTCTGGGGAAGGCAAGGGCCAGGGGTTGCTGGCAGAACAGAGAGATGTGGGGACACAGGCACAGCGGGGCTGCACTCAGGAGCTGCCCAGGTTCCCAGCCCGGCCCCCCACTCTGGCGGAGGCCCTGGAAGACAGAGCCCACAGTTACCGTGGCTGTGCGTGCCTGTCTCCCCTTCGGGGCAGTCCTCGTCAGTCCAGCAGTTAGCCAGTGGCACGGAGGGGTGCTGAGGAGGGCAAGAGGGCAGTCACCGACACACAATCCTCCCCACTTTACCCCCGCCAACCAGGCTACCCTGAGTTTGCGGCCACACAGTAAGACTGGAGGGTGCCAATAGCAGGAGGTGAGGGACGGGGCGCAGGTGGTGCCACCTTCCAAAGACAAAGTGGGACCCCTTCTCTCCGGACAGTGCCACCCTGGGGTGCAGAGAAGTTGATTCTTTGAGGTCCAGCCCCTCTGGTCCAATTTGGACAACAGAACAGGGAAGGAGAAGGGACCTTGGGCAGACTAAGCTCTTGGTGCTCAGCGTACCAAGTGGAGGTGCAGTCTTGTCTGACACAGCACCCGACCCTGCAGTCCCGGGCCGGGTAGGGAAGCAGGACCCCATGCACTTGCTGAAAGACTCCCAGCTACTCTTTTTGTGTTTGCTCTTCCGTAAGTCAGAGACGCTAATGCCGGGGCAGAGTCACAGTTATGGGGACCTGCCAGGAGGGGAGGGCAACCTGGAGTGTCGGGCACTCTCACAGACACTGTCCTGCCCGGGTGGAGAATGGACGCCGCTGCCAAGGCCACTTAGCTTGGAACACAGCACCAGAGTGGCAGAAAAGGCTGAGGGCCTCTGAGATGCCAAAATGAGAGGGTGGGACTTTGTGGGGCTGGGACTGTGATGGGTGGGCAGAGGACAGAACAAAGTTGTCCCTACCTGTGTCCTGAGTCTGCCCCTCTCCTCCACCCAGCTGGGCCACTGTCTCCTACAACCAGACCCCATGGTGACCACTAAACGGGGCCCCCACTTCCACCTCCCCAGGCAGCCCATGTAGTCCGTCCCAACGTGTAGGAGAGTGGAAGGGACCAGGTGACCAGGCTCCCAAGAGGAGCTGGCAGGAACTCTGGTTGTTCTCAGGGAGCCAGGCTGCCGGATCTTCCCTTTCATAGGAAGATGCAGAAGTCCAGACATGGGCAAAAAGGAATCACACGGATTCCAGAAAACACAGACCTGTGGCCCCAGCAAAATTCCAGAACAGTCTACAAATTGAACACTAAATAGACATTTATGAGCATTTAGAAAGGAAGAGACAGCATGTGGGTTTGCCAAGGGTGAGCACATCCTCTGTGCACATACCTTACCTCCTATGTGGATAGGGGCCAACCACAGACATGTGACGTCCCCAGCGACTGTGGTAGGACAAACCACCAGGGCTCAGGGGACACGCATGTGCACAGTGACCCCTAGCCAGCAAGCAATTAAATGTTAAATTTGATTAATGTCACTGTGGAGGCAGACTTCCAGGGCTGTGTCCTGGGTCCAAAGCTGGGGAGAATGAGTGTGCTCTGTGACAGATGCCGGATCCCTCAGGACAACCCCAGGCAAGAGGAAAAGGTAAGATTTGGGGGAAGAATCCGCACTTCTGGATGAGAAATGAACAAAACAAGGTGAGGGATCCTTGCTTGACCACAGCTGTAGTGAAAAATACTCTGAAATCATAAGCCTAATGGAAGCCGCCTCAGGACATATTAACAGAGAGTGGGCACAGAGAAGGGGAGGTGATATTCCAGCTTAGCTCTTGCTATTAGAGCCCACCTGAACATGTGCCCAGCTCTTGGTGTCACATGAACAACCTAGAGAGTACCCAGGAGTATGATCAGGATGCAGAGGGGCCTGGGCACCTCATGGGCACTGCTGCATCTCAGAGGTCTGAGTCCTGTCACCCACAGGCTGGGAGGACTTGAGCAATTGACTCAACCTCGCTGAGCCTCAGCCTGTTCATCTCAAATGGGGACCATGGTAATTCCTACCAGGTTGGGCATATGTGAAGACTAAATGAAATGATCATAAAAAGGTTTAGCCCAGTGCCTGGGATACAGTAAGCACAGACTGAGCCTTCAGCCACCTGGGAAGGAGAAAGGGAAACATGCGTGGTGAATCCTGGGCAACCTTACCTCTGGGCATTTGCCCTGAACTTGGGTTGGCGTCACAAGGAAATTGGTCACCAAGAAGAACACGTTCTCTCCCTAGGAGGCAAGTCTCAAGTTAGTCCCTGCTTGGCTCCCCCGACTGGAAAGGCCAGAACTGGCAGCTGGTTTGGGAGGGAAGGAGTCTTGACCCCATCTAGTCACCAACCCCATTGCCCAGGGAAATGCCTCCAGCAAGGCAGATTGAAGCAGAGACAGCAGGCTGGCTGGGTTTCTGGCCATTTCTGAGCCTGGGGAGCCTCATGCCCATGTCCTCCTCTCTGTGACGGGTTTCTTTCTCACGTTCACTCTCATTTGATCAGAATTTCCAACAGCCTCCTGCTTCTAGGCACTGAAGATCCACAGGTGAGTTGAGATGGGCGCCTGCCCAGGCTGGAGGGGAGATGGACGCCTCACCACATGCACAGCAGTGCTGGCAATGCGGGGGCCAGGGGAGCAGATGGTAAGCTCTGCCTGGGGCCAAAGGGTGGCCGGCAGTTCAGAAGGGTAGTTTCGTGGGCACTTGAGGAATGCGTGCCCAGGAAGGGAAGTCAAGGGCTGGGCAAAGGGCAGTAGGCATGGCAGCAGTTAGGATATGGAGGGATTGGTGGCCTTGGGAGCCTTCCAAGGGTAGAAAGCAGGGGCTGCAGGCTCGGATGGTGTCGAGTGTATGAACTCAGCTTGGCTGCTGCATGGTGTGCACCTAGCAGCAGGGAGTGGGCAGGAGGGGTGTCAAAGGGCCCACTAGGAGACCACAGCCTCATCCAGGCATGGCTCGCGCAGCAGTGAAAAACGTTGGGGGGAGGGGCACGGGAAGGTATGGAGGCTGAGTCCCGGGTTCAGCTTTGGCACTTGTCAATGTCACAGCCCTATGCTGGATGAAGAGAGGCCATGCCGGGAAAGGAAAATGAGTTCTCTTTGGGCATGGTGTGTGTGCACCTGGGAGGCCGCTGTGCTGAGGGTAGGAGGTCACAGGGGATACGATCTGGGCATGAGCGGAACGGAGGTGGAAATTGAGGCTGCAGATGAGCTGGTGGAAGGAGAGGGAAGCAGCCTGAGAAGCCAGAGAAGAAGTGCCTGACATGGCGCCCCAGGTCAGGGAGGGGTGATTCAGGAAGCTCCAGGCCCAGGCCCACCCACGCCCCTCGCACCCTACCTTCAAGCTCAAGCCTTGGGTCCCAGACACCCCACTCTTTTCTGGATGAAGCCTTTGTAAACACAGTTCCTCGGGCAGGCCAGCCCATCCTCTCGTCCACTTGGAAACCTCCTACACATCCCAAAAGCCCTGTCCAGGTACCGCTCTTCCCTGAGCCCTTCCTGAGCCCCTCCAGCCACCCTCTGGCATCACGTGCCTCTCTCTTCACACACTTGCTGCAAGGGTGGTGCTGAAGCTGACAGCAGGTGAAGGACTCGTGCTCCGGGCAGCAGCCCAGGATCCCCACCTGTGGTGGCTTCACATAGTCGGCCACGTCCCACAGACGGTTCCCAAGCTCCTTGATCTGTGTCACAGAGACCCCTTTGAGTTTGGTGATGACAGAAATCTGGGGGTCCAGGTCCCGCTCCTGGTAGCCTTTTTTGGCGAAGAGAGCCCACCTGGAGAGGAGGTGATGGGCAGTGTGGTATGTCCCCAGCACACGGTGAGCAAGGTCAGAGCTGGGCCCTATGTGCTCAGCAATCTCCCCATACACTCTAGAGGCTCCCAGCCCAGCGTCAAGGGCCCAGCCTCCTCTCCAGCCTCAGTTCCCACCCCAAACCCCTGGAACAGGCCCGGAGCTCCGGCCATGCATCAGAGAGCCAGTGCCCTCAGAACTGGAGAAGCCCACAACCACCATGTTCACCAGCCAACACCCCAGCCTCACTAGACCCAGCCCCCTCCTTATAAACTCCGCTGACCCCCAGCTAGAAGCGGTGGTCTCCCTGGGGGGCCTTAGCATCCCAGCTCTCACAAATGTCAAGGACTACCTCCTGCCCAGCAGGGCACCTCCTCCGCAAGAGGGGGGTGAGGAGGGGGATGATCCTGCACTGTGCCCAGAGCCCAGCATGGGGCTGGGGACAAGGCCCTGGAAAGGGTGTGCACACCAGACTCAAGCACACACACAGTTCGTGCTTGTATTGTCTGCCCCCCCACCCCATTCCAACCTGCCCCTTCCCACCAGCCCAAGCCCCAACAAGCCTCAACCCCCAGCCCAGCAGGACCAACCCTGATCCCCCACCAGCCAGCCCAGCCAGGAGCTCTTCTCTCTTACCCCACCACGTAGGCCACAATCCCAAGCTGCAGCAGCCGCTGCAGGGCGCCCACCCGCCAATTCCTGGTTATCACATATTTCTCCGTCTTGTAATCCAGAAGCCCCCAGCCTGCTGCGGCCCCTGAAGAGCCCATGCTGCCAGCTGCTGTTGGCTGCGGGCACATGAGTCAGCACAGCAGCTGCAGCCACAGCTGAACAGGAGGCAAGGCAGGCGCCACCGTTAAAGGGACACTTGCACTTGGGCACGATCCAGCCTCCACCTCCAGCTCTCAGTCCCAAACCCCAGCTGCCCCCCCCGCCATCCTCTCCAGATTGCTCTGCCAGGCCCTGGCACACAGGAGCAGCCCACTCCTGCCCTCTGTCCTCATTTCCTTGCGGGGTGGGGAATGACAGGTGTTACAAGTGCCAGAGAGGGCAGCTGGGGCAGCAAGAGCCCAGAGGAGGGGCCAAGGAAAGCCTCAGAAAGAAGAGACCCCTGGCTGACACCTGCAGACTCTAAAGTTCGACAAGCAAAGCTGAGGAGGGATGTTCCTGGTGCGGGGAGCAGCGTATGCCGAGACCAGAGCGTGAGACTCAGGCTCCAGAGAGGGGGTGGCCCGGCTCCGTGAGGTTCGCCAGGCCGTCCCGCAGAGCTGCCCCCTCCCTGACCCCCAGTGCGGTGAGTAAAGCGCAAGCTCAGGAGTCGGGCGTGTTTTCCCGTCCGTGAAACGGGGTCCACGCTGGACCCTCACGAGGCAGCACACAGCGTAGACGCCCGCGAGACGCCCAGCCCTTTGTCCGGCCCGCAGCGCGCGCTAGGTTGCTAAGATCCGGCTCCAGGTGGGCGCATGCCCTCAGCGGTTTCCGGGGCAACCGATAGTACCGCGTTGCCCGGGCGACCACCGCGTGGAAGCGCGTCGCTATTGGCTAAGGAGGGCGCCTGTCACTGTTCGCCACATGCTATTGGTCAGCTCAGCTGGAGAATCCGCCCACATCCCCGGGCCGCGCTCTAGGTGCGGCGCCACGCTGTCCCGGTCTCCGAGCCCTCGGCTGCGAAATGGACGTAACCGTGGGGGGGGTCGGTGCGCGAGGTCTGAGGAGAATGAAGAGCCAGAAGAAGAGGCGGCAGCGGCCGCTGGACGTCCTGCAGGGGTGTCCGAGGCCGAGGAAGGTTCGCACACGGATTCGGACTCCGACCTGGAGACAGAAGGTGCCCCGGGCAGCGGGGCCAGGCCTGTCTCCTCACCTTGGGGGCTTCTCCAGCAGGGGTGGAGGGAGGCGGGCTGAGGCCGAGAGGGCAGGGGACCCTTGTCCAGCAGGGAGCGCACGCCTTTGTGGGGCGTCTTCAGGGCAGTCCCCGCAGCCCCATGCCCTCCCCTCAGTGCTCTTGGGGCATCAGGAGTTCTACCATTAGAACATGCTTCCAGAATGACGTTAAAATGCACAACCCACTAGACAGTGTTACAAGGGATGTCCCACCCGGAATGGGTTCAGAGCTGGGCTTTCCCAGCGCACAGGAAAAACTAAGCTAGTGGATGTATAGAATTTAGAATTATTTCAGGTTTTTTTCCTCCATAAAGTGTTCATAAAACGTTTGTGGCATATAGCCCAGGGTAAAAGACACAGAATGCACTCTGGCATCAGACAAACAGGGTCCTAATCCTCTGCTAGGATTAGCTACGATTAGCTGTGTGATTTGGAGAAAAGGATTTGCTTACTTTGAGCCTCTATGTCCGCATCTGTAATATGGGAGCAATGGTCCCAACTGGCACAGGAAGAAATGCCTCTAGAGGGAAAACATAGGCCAGGTGGTGACGGAGGGCAGGGGAGGAGGCAGGGGCTGTGCCTCTGAAGGGGTCTACATTTGTCCTCCTGTCTCCTACCAGGCACTCACGGGCTTGGAGAACTGGGCAGGGACACCCTCTACCTGGGGTCTTGTCGGGCCCATGGCGTTGTGCCTATCTCCTGCTTTCTGCGCCAAGGGAGTGCCCCAGAGCTGGACCTGCGGCACCGTGGCCTGGGGCCCCAGGTAACACTGGAGGGATTCTGGGGCCAGGCTTAGAGCGGGAGGACCCAGGAGACAGCAGCCATAGGAGTGCCCCTCTCTGAGTCCATCCCACACACTCCTCAGCTTTCCCCTGTGTCAGGCCTGTCCCACCCCCTACATCTGGGAGGCAGATGAGATAGAGGCTGTGACAGAGATCTGCATAAGAGATGGGGAGCCCGCAGGCCCCTGACCTGCTGAGGGGTCAGGAAAAGCTACAGGAGCGAGACCTGGCCACAGCCTGGAAGGAGAAGCAAGTGTCCTGGTGACGGGAAGGGGAGGGCTTTCCAGCTGGAGGACAGAGTGGGCTGGGTCCTGGGAGCGTGAGCCCAGAGAGTGGCCAGCTGTGTCTGGGGCCCTCAGCCCTGGGAAGGACCAGGCCCTTCTGCTCCATTCCAGGGGGCCCGGGCTCTGGCTTCCTTATTGGCCTCCAATCCCTGCATCAAGCGGCTAGACCTTCGGGACAATGGGCTCTGTGGGGCTGGCGCAGAGGCCCTGGCAGTTGCCCTGAGCAAAAGCAGCAGCATCCGTGGTAGGTGCCCAGCTGGGGCAGGTGGGCAGGCTTGAATCCTCCTTTTCCTCAGGGATATGGCCCCCCTAAGAGGGGCCTTCTCACCTGGGGACTGCTGGTGTTTCTGGGGAATAGGGAGGGGCCTCATCACAGGGTGGGGCATGTGGGGGTGGAGTTAGACCCTGTGCGGTGTGCCCAAGCTGGATGCCACTCCCTTTCTCACCCAGCTGATGCTGCCACTCGCCTCCCTTGCTGGCCAGCACCCTGAACCCCAGCGCATGGTAGCCTCCCAATGCTTGAATGCAAGGTGGAGGAATCCTTCAACACAGAGAGGAGGGGGCTGGTCAGCCCAACCTCACTGAGCCTCAGTTTCCAATGTGTGAAATGGCCCCAACAATACCTCTTAGCTCTTGGGGTTGCAATGAGCATTAAATGAAAGTGGGTATGTGAAGTGGTCAGCACAGTGTCTGGCCCATGTAAGTGCTCTGTGTCCTGCCACCTGTGCTGTTACTACCAATCCCGGCAGTGGGGCAGTGAGTGCTTCTGCGGTGGGTTATATCAGTGCCAGATGGCTGCCCCTCCACCACAGCGTTCTTGGCAGCACCCAAAACACCCTTTGACAGAGAAGCTTGTGGACACACAGGGATGGGGAAGTCAGGGGCCGGAGGGGACCCAGCTCTTCGGTGGCAGGGACAGTGCAACTGCAAAGCCCACTCCTCTGCCTCAGGCCTGGAGGTTTGGGGGATGGAGGAAGGGGAGGAGGGTGGTGCCTCACTTCGGATCCCCCTGACTGAGGAATGGTGCTGGTGCCCAGATGTGGACCTGTCAGAGAACCAGCTGGGAGTAGCAGGGGCCCAGGCCCTCTGTGCTGCCCTTGCGGGGAACCCAGCCGTGCAGAAGATTCACCTGTCAGGGAACGGCCTGGAGGAGCAGGCGGCCCAGTACCTTGCTGAACTCCTGCTGGCCCACACAGGCCTGAAATCCCTGGACCTGAGCTACAACCAGCTGAATGACCAAGCAGGTAATGCCCACCCAGGGCCACCATGGGACACGAAAGCTTATGGGTGGGGGTTGGCAGGATCATGCTGAGCACCCACCAAAGAACATCCACACTCTGGCTCCTGCACCCCATACCCCACCTTGGCCCACTCCTCCCCTCTCCAGCCACACAGAACTCTCAATTCATTCCACAAATAGCTCATTGACCATTGCTGTATGTGCTGGGCTGATCTAGCCACTAGGGATCCAGCCTTGAACAAAACAAAGTCCCTGACCTCAAGGAGCATGTTAACAAGATCATTCTCGGTAATTATCAGTGCCACAAAAGAAACCAATAAGGGCTGGGTGCAATGGCTCAGGCCTGTACTCCTAGCACTCTGAGAGGCCAAGGTGGAAGGATTGCTTGAGGCCAGGAGTTTGAGACCAGCCTAAGCAAGATCAAGGCTGTCTCTATGGCTGGGTGCAGTGGCTCATACCTATAATCCTAGCACTTTGGGAGGCCGAGGTAGAGGATTGTGTGAGGTCAGGAGTTCCAGACCAGCCTGAACAAGAGGGAGACCGTGTCTCTGCTAAAAATGGAAACATTAGCCAAGTGTGGTGGTGCATGCCTGTAACCCAGCTACTCGGGAGGCTGAGGCAGGAGAATCGCTTGAGCCCAGGAGTTTGAAGTTGCTGTGAGCTAGACTGACACCATGGCTAGACTGTGCCCAGATGACAGAGCAAGACTCCATCTCAAAAAAAAAAAAAAAAAAAAAAAACACCATCTCTACAAAAAAATATGAAAATTAGGCAGGTGTGGTGGCACACACCTGTAGTCCCAGCTACTCAGGAGGCTGAGGCAGGAGAATCACTTGAGCCCAGCAGTTTGAGGTTGCAGTGAGCTATGATGATGCCATTGCACTCTTGCATGAGTGACAGAGCAAGACCCTATCTCAAAAAATAACGCGTGCTTCTAGAGAAGAATGGGGACTCCCTGCTTTAGAGGGGTAGCTGGGCAGGCCTTTGTGGAAAGGTGACATTGAAGCAGAAATGTGCAGGCAAGACCAGAGGGAGAGCATTTCAAGCAGAGGACAGTGAGCATGCAGGCCTGTTTCCCAGACTGACAGACACCGGTGTGACTGGGCTAGTGACCCCAAGGAGAGTGGCCGTGCTGTGGGGTGGAGAGGGCCAGAGGGGGCCACAGGGCTGCAGATCAGGGCAAAATGTATGAAAATTTTATTCCAAGTGCTGTACAAGACACGGGTGAGATTCCTGGAATTCATCACTCATGCCCCAGGGCCTTTGCACCAGCTTTCTGCTTTTTAAGGAATATTCACTTCTATCTGCCTTTCCCCAAATGCTCCAATCAATAATATGAATCACCTGGGACCCTGGGCTAGGAATACAGATTCCTGGGCTCTGGACCTGCTGAACCAAACTCTTGGGGGATTGCCCAGGCATCTGCATTTTAGTGGATGCCCAGGAAAATTGTCTGATCTGGACGGTCTCAGAACAGCTGCTCTGTCTCAAGCAGCTTAGAATGAGTGGGGTAACAACAGCCTGTGAGAATTGGCCTCGAATTGAACTGCCAGAGGCCAGTTTGCCTTCTAAGAAAACCATTGTGAGAAGTCAGTGAAATTAAAAGAGAGGCTCATTTCAGACTTTGACAAACTTAAGTATAGGTGTCTCTCTGGGCCTGCAGCTGGGCAGGTGCCAGAGAGGCAGCCAGGGTGGAGGGGCTGGAAGCCAAGGCCCCGTGCACATGTGCACACGAGGGAGGCAGGTGGGCCCTGGGAAGGACAATCTCAACCGGGCCATTTTGTTTCTCCACGTGGGGGTCTGTGGTGGGCCTGACCGCCGTGAGGCATGGGGTCAGAGGACAAGCACTGGCAGTTGCAGGGATGCAGAAGAAAGAGCCTTCCCACCCTTCAGCTGTTAGCAAAGAAGGGGCTTCCCCACCAAATGGGGGACCACTGCACTCTCTTCTCAGCCCTAGGGGTGTCTGAGGAAGGAGAAAGGAACCCATGTCTGAGAACCTGGGAATATCACCTCCCGTGCTGGGCTCAGGGTCTGCTTCTCAGCGGGGCATTGCTGGGAGTCCCAGCTTCTGTGCAGGGAGCTCTCCAGGGTGCTAAAGGCATCTGCTGTGGCGTGTGCTGGCCCAGCAGGCTGGCTGAGCACTCCCGGTTAGTTTATCTGTTTTTCTTCTGTACGTTTCTTCAACCCATCCTTGCTAGACCTGTGCTAGGTGTTGGGATCACAGTGAGAGGTCAATGTTAGACCCTCAGGGGACTCCCAGGCTGGTGGCAGAGACCAGCCAGGCAGAGAGAGGTCTAATGGTCGGAGCCTGGAAGGATGGAGGCACCATAGACAAGGGGCCTGGGGGGTCCAGGCCAGCCCAGTGGGGCAGGCAAGGCCTCCTGACACCATGGACCCAAGTTAGAAGGATGAGGATCTGTTAGCCAGGTGAAGAAGGGGTGTCCAAATAGGGGACAGCCAGGAGGCATGCTGGTGCTGGTGCTTTTGCGACCTGTGAGCAGGTCAGACCGCCTGACAGAATGGAGCGTGGGCTGGTGGGTCGGGTTCTGCCCGAGTTCTGCGCTAAATATCTCCCAGGCTTTCTTTCCCCACACCGCGCCCTTCCCTTCTCTACCACCCCTTCATCATCCCCACCACAGGTGTGCCAGCTCTGTCGCCTCTGGCCTAGACTGTGGCACCAGCCTCCAGCTGGTCTTCCAGCCTCTCGTCTCTGCCCCACCCACCCCATTCAACCCTCATCACCTAGGGATCTTGATGAGATGCTAATCCAGCCCTGTCACTTCTTAAGGCCCCTCCCTGACTCCGGGCCACCTGTAGGCAGAACCCGTTGGTTCAGCAGGAAGGGCCTCTGCAGCACCTCTCCTGTGCCTGTCACTCGCACCTCTTTTCATGGGCTTCCCTGCGCGGCCCCGGGCCGCGTGCACCTGCACAGGTGCTTCTGCTCGCCTGTGCTTTCCTGCGTCCACTCTCCACTGTGCCTGTGCATGTGCTGGGGACTCCTCGGTCCACGTCATCGCCTCTGTCCACTTTCCTAAACCCCTGGGGTAACAAGGCAGGGTTAGCCCCTTCTTCCCACGCCTCCCTGCTCTTGATCTCAATAGCTCACATCCCATTAATTTGTGTTAATATCTCCCCCATTAAATGCGAATCCCTTGAGGGCAAGGCAGGCCCATGTTGGGTTCATCTCTGTGACCCCCCTGCCCAGCAGAGACTCAGGCACGCAGTGGGCATCAGTGTCATTTTTTGAAAGAACAAACGCAGTGAATGAGAAGGTCTCTCCTGTTGTTTCTGAAGGAGAGATGCTTGGACCAGCCCTGGCAGAAAACACAGGACTCACCGAGCTTAACATAAGCTGGAATCATCTCCGAGGCCCGGAAGCTGTAGCATTTGCCAGGGGACTGGAGGTAGGAGGCCCCTACCCAGTCGGCTCCTCAGGCGTGTCTTTCGGGGCAGGTCTCCCAGGTGTCAGCACCCTGTCTTTGCTACTCTGCAGAAATGAACCTTGGGTCTTTTAAGCAGAGGTTAAAAGAGTGTTTCATTAGGTGACTTTAATTTCCCTGGCCTCATTTAATGACTGCAGTACACTGTGCTCACTCTCATGTCACACAGCTGAATGTCTCACACCTTCCCCAGACATCAAAGACACCCAGCTGGTAGGGGACATCCGTGCAGTCTGGTGACACGTACTTGCTGTGGGGCATATGCAGACGCTCCCCTGAGATGACACCCTTACACCCCTGGATGCCAGCACACCCTCTCAAACATCCCACCCATTCCCTCGCATCTTGTGGTTCACAGGCCTCGGGAATGGGAGGCTCAAGCCCCTACCAGGGTGGCACAAGGTGCCTGCAGTGTCTCCAGTGCCTTGCTCTCTTATGGCAGGTGGCAGGTCAGGTTCTTTCTTCCCCCCAGCATAGTCCCCTGGGCAGGTTTCATCTGACAGTCCTTCACTGGAGCCTCCGCTGGGCCCCTGGGCTGCTCTGTGTCTCGAGGTCCCTGCCTTCGAGAGGCTGCTAAGTGGGTGTGGAGTCTGACCCCCGTGTCTCTGGGGCCTGCTGCTGTTTGGCAGACCCCCTCCCCAGTCTCTGAGGGTCGTTCACAGCCACAGTCACCCTTTCTCATTGTGCTTTGATGAGATGCTAATCCAGCCCTGTCACTTCTTAAGGCCCTCCCTGACTCCGGGCCACCTGTAGGCAGAGCCCGTTGGTTCAGAGGTGCCTCTGCAGCACCTCTCCTGTGCCCGTCACTCGCACCTCGCTTCACGGGCTTCCCCGCGCAGCCCCAGGAAGCTCTCCTGGTCACCGTCATCCAAGCCACAGCTACCAGGGGCTTGTGCAGCACTTTCCTGATTCTTCCCTGGAACCTCTGCCCTCTGGACCGTGTTGTGCTCCCTGCACCTCGGGCTCCGAGCTCTGAGACCGAGGCCCCCTGCCTTTCTCCACTGTCAGATGTGGTTCCCTGGCTTTGCTCCTTGGTCTAGGCAAACGTCTTCCTTAAAGTCCTGGACATCTCGTACAATGGCTTTGGAGATCTTGGAGCCTCCGCAGTGGGCGAGGCCCTCAAGGCCAACAACGTGCTGGAGGAACTCAACATGAGGTGAGGAGCGCAGGGGTGTCACCCTAGGGACCAGGGGCTCCGGGATCTTGCTACTGTTCACTTTAATTCCTGAACTTACCACAGTCTACCTGTGACAGGGCTTGAGCCACAGTCCCAGAGCACCCAGCTCCATCTTTCTCGTCCAAGTTCATTTATATGTTGGAAATTGTAATTCCTGCAGTGCAGGCAGGTGGCTGGGAATCGCAAACGTGTATAAAGCACCTCCAGCAGGGCCCGTGGTGGGGCGGGGGCTCCGTGAGAGCTTCCTCCCTCTCGGAAAGGGAGCCTAGTCAGGGTGGGGCGAGGCAGGGCCCTGACAGGTGGGCCAGTGTGTGTGTCTTGCTCAGCACCTGGCTGCTCCTCCAGGCACCTGGTGACTGCAGTAGCAGCTGTGGTGGGAACGCTGGGGGGAAGTCAGCTCTGTGTATCTGCTTGGAAGGTAGCACAATGCACATGTTTTTTTTTGTTGCAGCAACAACCGAATCTCTGCGGTGGGAGCAATGAGCCTGGGCCTGGGCCTCCGGGTCAACCAGACACTGAGGGTTCTTGTTGTGAGTGCTGGCCCGATGGGCACAGACCTACCCAGCGCCTGTCCATGCAGATCCCTCCCCCACCACGTCGCCCCAGCCCCTGCCTAGGTGCAGCTGGTGGGTGTACACTGCACACAGGGTCTAGGGCCCAGGTGGGGTCTCCGGGAGGGACCTCCTAGCTTCCCCTTGTGACCACTTCCTCCCGATGCCATTCCCTCCACCCCTGGCCTGGCCCTCCTCCTCCCCCTACCTGTCCCTCCTATGGCTCCCCAACACTCCTTACTGCCCTTGTCTGCTGGGCCCCCCATGCTATGTCACCTTCATCTTCTTCCCTGCCCTTCTGGCCTTGCTGGATCCCAGGGTCGGCCCAGGGGTAGTGTTGTCCTCTGCTCAGACCTGCTGCCTTGTGTGCCCAGCAGGGGTTCCCTTCCTCCAGGCTTGCAGGTGGGGAGGAGCCCTGAGCAAGGCTGACAGCAGAAATCAGAGAAGGGAGGGAGCCAGGCCAAGGTGGAGCAGGTCCCAGGGACCACTGTAACCACAGCATGTGCTCGCTCTGGAGGAGGCCTCTGGCTCTGCCTGGCCCTCAGCTCCACCCCGCCTCACCCCCCCTACCCCCCCCCACAACCTTCCCCAGGCTCCTCCCATAGCTCTCAAACACACCAGCCCCTGCCCCTGCTGGAAGCTTCTCCCTCTAAGGGCTGCCTCTTAGTGGAGGGCTCCTTCTCCCGAAGTCAGAGGGTGGGGCCCGGAGCTCGCGCCGCCCCTCCCTTTCCATACCTCCCCTCTCACCCAGCCCAGTGTGCTCAGGCTGCTGGACCCCCTCTTCTCCCCCTTGGGAAGTGAGACTTGCTAGTCTCTTGGCTCTGGTCCTTCCCACCTACTACCCAGTGATCTTTCTCAACCAGAAACGTGCCCGCGTGCTCCCTGCTTAAAGCCGGTGGAGTTTGATCCCCTCTGGATAAATCCAAGCTTCTCAGTGTGTCGTTCACAGCATGTTGTGGGGATCTGGGCTCTGCCAACCGCCCTCTTCCAAGTTCGTTGTTCTCACGCCAAGCTGCTCAGAATTCACACACACACATACGCACACACACAGACACACACACACACGCGCGCACACACACACACACGGTACTATTTTTCACCTCTTTTTGCTTCCGCTGCTTTTCTTGCTGAACTGCTCAGCCCCACCCCTAAGTCCTCAAACTTGGTTCAGATAAATCTAACCGTGATTTCTTTACGTTCTAGTGTCTGTTTTTTGTTTTGTTGTTTTGTGGGAGGTTTTTTGTTTCTTTTTTTAGAGACAGGGTCTTGCTCTGTCTCCCAGGCTGGAGTGAAGTGGCACCATCAAGCTCACTGTAGCCTCGAACTCCTGGGCTCAAGCGATCTTCCTGCCTCAGCCTCCCAAATAGCTGGGACTACAGGCGCCACCACCATGCCTGGCCTGTCTTTGTTCTACATCTAATAAACAGATTTATAGCCAGTACCTGTCCATGAAATATTTTAACAAATTCCAGTTCACAGGCAGGAGGTCAGCTTCACTTTATAGGCCTAGGTTTTATTATTACCCACGTTCCTGACTGTAGCCATCGTGGGCCACTGTTAAAATTCTCCTTTGGGTTTTCCTTTTCCTGACACTTCCCAGGTAGGGTTGGTGCACACTCTCTCATTGCGCTTATCACACTGCGTTTTTATGATGTCTCCTGTCCCTCCCCTCCCCCAGCAGGTGAGCTCTTTAAGGGCAGGGGTGGGTCTGGCGCATCCTTTCCCCTGTCTCTCCCAGCAGCCTCACCAGGGCATGCCGTGCAGCAGAGACACCTTCTGAGCTGAGATGGTGGGGCCGTCCTAACCAGTCCTCAGAGACGAGGAGTCCCTCCTTCCCCTTCCCACTGCCCTCCGGCTTCCGTGGGCTCAGCTTCTGTCGGTTTTGCGTTGTTTTTCTCAGGTGTCCAGGAATCCCATGCGAAGTGAGGGCTGCTTTGGTCTTCTCAAGTCTATGCAGGACAGTCCAGCACCTGCTCTGGAACTGCTGGATTTCTCCGTAAGAGCTTTTCATAAACCTCATCTCTGATCCTCCCAGCAGTCCTATGAGGTATTGTTATCTCCATTTTAGAGGAGAAAGTAGGGGTCAGAGAAATAGAGTGCCCTGCCCAGATACACCGCGAGGCAGAGACAGAGTACCAACCCAGGCCTGAACGCAGGTCTAGAGGCCACTCCGGCTCTGCTCCCTCTGGACTGGCGGTCCTGCTGTGGTCTCACCTTGGGCCCCTGCCTGGGTTCTTCACTGGCTCAGAGAGAACAGGTGGGGCTCAGGGACACTGTGCTCACTGTTCACTGATGTTTAGATGTGCAGGTTCGCTGTTCGCAAGGCTGCCCTTCTCTCCTCCCACCCCTGCTGCTGCCTGCGGGGGGGACTGTGGCACCGTGAGATTCAATCGAGTGGCCGTGAGGGACATCAGGGCCCCCCTGTTCATTCAAGTTTGCTTTTGTAATATAGGAAAATAAATCACTCTTTTTAAGGCAACTAATCATTAAAGAGAAAATCCCAAAATAAGAATCATTAAAAGAAACGTCCAATTACACATCAGTGCTTGTTCTAACCCTGATTTATTTCAACCCAAACTTGGGTCAAAGCCTTTCCAGAAATGTGTATTTATAGTTCCAGTCCTTAGGGTTTGGGACAACTGATGTCAAACATCCTTACTGTTTTTTGTTTGTTTTTTGGAGACAGAATCTTACTCTGTCACCCTGGCTAGAGCGTGGTGGCATCATTGTAGCTAACTGCAACCTTGAACTCCAGGGCTCAAGCAATCCTCCTGCCTCAGCCTCCTGAGCAGCTGGTGCTACGGGCTTGCCCCACCACTCTTGGCTAATTTTTTAATTTTTTGGTAGAGATGGGGTCTTGCTATGTTGTCCATGCTGGTCTTGAACTCCTGGCCTCAAGCCATCCTCCTGCCTTGGCCTCCCCAGGTGCTGAGATTACAGGCATGAACCACTGCACCTGGCCCCCTTCTCTATTTTAATAGTTTGGAGAGTCTGTGACTGTCATCCACAGGAGAGAAGCCACCAGAAGGAGCTTCTTTGAGACCTTGTGTGTGTAAGTAAAAATAGTCAAGTTCTCAGAACGTAGTAACATGCTGCCTTGTAATGGATTTCTCCCCAGTATATCCAGGTGAACACGGAGTTTGATGACCTTGCTAGCTCAGTGAAGGTAATTCTTCCCGGGCTTTGCATAAAGACCAGTGCTTGCAGAGCGGAGTATAAAAAAGAGTTGCTGCCGGTCTTCAGACTGTCCCTACCATTGCCTGCCCCTAAATGACTTTGGAGTGTGGCTTCCTCCCCTCCAGCCAGCCACTGCAACTTCTACATTGAGTGCTCTTCAACTCACGATGCCTTGTGACCAGCATGTCTGCGCTGAGTCCCTCCATCAGCTGGGTGCTGAGTCCTATGGAGCAGGCCTTCATGATGACTCAGACACCTGTGCTTCCTCTCCGCCCCTCTGCACCTCTGTCCCTGTGCCTCTGGACTAATCTGGGCCTTTATTTGCTCTCACTCATTTATGTAACACAAACCCTGACTATGTGCTGCACATTGAGCTGGGCATGGGGTCAAAGATGCCCAGACAAGTCCCTGCCCTCCACATGTCCATGTTCTGGTGACCTCGGGAGACTATTAAAATTTCAAGAGGTGCACAACTGGCATTCCCAAACTCTATTCATGAGAATGCAAACTGGTACAATCTATTTGAAAGGCATTTTATCATTACTCACCGAGAGTCATAAAACTGCCTGTGTCCTTTGATCCAATCATTCCACTAATCTGCTCTGCAAAAATAATCAGAGATGCATAAGAAGATTGATGTTCATTGAAATGCTGTTTATAATAATGAAAATTGGAAGTATCCCAAATAACAGGGGATCAGTTAAGTAAGACTTGGAACTCTGCAAACATTAAAAGCCACATGCTCAAACAACATTTAACCATTCATGAAAACACACGATTAATGTTAAGTGAGGAAATCGGGATCCAGAAATCACATGGATTTTTTGGCACTTCCTCAAAAGATTAATCGTAGATTTACCATATGACCCAGCAGTTCCACTCAAGAGAAATGAAAAATGTATGTCCACATAACAATTTGTACATGCATGTTCCTAGCAGCATTATTCGTAATATTCAAAAAGTGAAAATGGCCACCAGTGGATAAACACAATGTGGTATAATCCATATCATGGACTATTATTCAACAATAAAAAGGAATGAAATTTGAGGTTATAAAAATGTTCTAGTCGGTCCCGGTACATTCACTTTGTAGCTGCTGGCAATATGGAAGGTTCTTTTTCTGTTTGTGTAAACTCTAATTTCTGTCAAGGTGTCATGGATTTTTAAAATTGGTCTTTCATTACAAGTGTCTCAGTGTTGGTTAATTAATTTTTGCCGTGACCATTATTGATCAAGCAAATAAATTCGACAGCCATTTGGGAAAAACGAAAAAAAAAGTTCTAAAATCGATTGTGGTGGTGGTTGTACAATTCTGTGAATATACTAAAATAAATTGGTATAATTTAAATGGGTGAATTGTATCATATGTGAATAATAGCTCAATGAAACTGTTTTAAAAGCAAAAATACTGATATATGCTACCTGGATGAAATTTGAAAACAGTATGCTAAATCAAAGAAGCCAGTCACAAGACCCCCTATAGTGTGATTCCATGTATATGAAATGTCCAGAATAGGCAAATCTGCAGAGACCAGAAGTAGCTTGTAGGTTGCTCAGGGCTGGGAAGATAGGGAGATTAGGAGCTGACAACTAATGGATATGGGTTTCTTTGGAGACTGACAAAAATGTTCATTCCTGGTGATCTAGTGGTTAGGGAAAAATAGTGTTCTAAAATTGATCATGGTGTTCTGCAACTCTATGAATGTGCTAAAAACCATTGACTTTTACATTTTAAGTGGATGAATTGTGTGGTATGTGACTTATATCTCAAGAAAGCTGTTAAAAAATCATACTGTTTGATTCCAATTATATAAAAATAGTATGAATGTATACACATAGGACAAAAAGACCAAAAAAGTCCTACTGAAATATTAATAATATTTATCTCTAGGTTGTGGGTGTATGGATGATTTTTATTTTCTTTATATTTTCCTGCATTTTCTACACTTTCTACTGGGAATATGTCGCTTTTATTATATAATCAGAAAAATAAATATTACAGTCATACCATATAATGATGTTTTGGTCAATCATGGACTGAATATACAATAGTGGTCCCATAAAATTATCATAGCATATTTTTACTGTACCTTTTCTATGTTTAGATACACAAACACAATTGTATTACAGTTGCCTACAGTATTAAGTACAGTAACATGCCGTGCAGGTCTGTAGCCTAGGAGAGACTGGCTAAGCCATATAGTCTAGGTGTGTAGGAGGCTATACCATTTAGGTTTGTGTAAATACACTCTATGATGTTCATATGACAAAATCTCCTAATGACACATTTCTCAGAACATATTCCAGTTCTTAAGGAGATACATGACTGTATTTAAAAACATGATGTGATACAGGCTACAGTTCAGTTACGTGCATGATGCGGTTGGACCCCTGAGGAAGGAGGGTGCTATGGACTGAATCGTGTCCCCCAATATGTTGATGCTCTAATTCCCAATGTGACTATATTTGAGGATAGGACCTATAGGAGATAATTAAGGTCAAACGAGGTCACAAGGATAAGGTCCTGATCCAATAGGATTAGTGTCCTTATAAGAAAGCAGACAGCATGTGTGTGAGGACATGGTGAGAAGGTGGCTGTGTGCCAGCCAGAAAGAGAGTCCTCAGGGACTTTTAGCCTCCAGAACTGTGAGAAAATGAGTTTCTGTTGGTTAAGCCACTCTGTGGTATTTTGTCATGGCAGCCCCTGGAGCTAATACAGGATTCACTTTCCTGGGAAGAAGAGGGCAGGGAGGGCAGCAGCCTCCTCCTTGTTCCCCTGGCTTTCCGCAGACCTCCCTGCCTGGCCCTCCTCCTTGTGCCAAAGCGTTCCTTGTTAGGGCACACCTGATAGCACTGTTTAGAGCCCTCCCACCCCCAAGCCTGCAGAAAAATCCTAGGTCTGGTGCGTTGTCCCATCTCATTGGGTGAGCTCCCTCTCTCTTCTTTACTAAGGAGAGAAAGTTATGAGTCTTCTCCATCACCCTCTAGGAAGACACCAGAATGGGGTGCTGCATTCTGGTGATGAGCTGAGTGTATGCCTAGATTATTTTCCCATGCTTATCCCAGATATGAATACACACTGGATCCCAAAGAAAGTTAAAATTATCTTTAAGTATGGTGGAATCAGGTGATTGTTCCAAAGTCCTCCAAAATGGGCATTGGGTCCCAACTCTGCTCTTCCGGGGAACGGGGTGTGCCTTCCTCCTCCCTGGTGGCGGGAAATCCACTCCTCACTAAAGAGAGAAAAGAAAAATAGCTCACAGCAGTCTGAGAGAGCTGTGTGAGATATGCAAAATATATCAGGCCCGGAGAGAGAAGAATGTGGTACTAGGTCTCAAGCCCATTCCCAACCCATGCCCAAGAGCAGTTGTTTAAAGGCATTTTGTTCCTGACTAGCCACTCCACTCATTATCTTCTTGTTTCTGGAATTTGGGATACAAAGAACAATGTATAGCCAATCAATAGCTTACGTTATTTTGGTGTAAATTCTTGGTAAACAATTTAAGAACTGCCTCTTCTTTTCCTTTAAAAACCTGCTTGTTAGGTTTTTCCTTTTCCTTTAAAAACCCTATCTCTACAAAATATAAGAAAATTAGCAGGGCATGGTGGCACGCCCTGTAGGCCCAGCTACTTGGGAGGAGGCTGAGGCAGGAGGATCGCTTGAGCTCAGGAGTTCGAGCATACAGTGAGCTATGATGTGGAACTGCACTTCAGCCTGGGGGACAGAGCAAGACCTTGTCTCTAAAAAACACAGTGATAATAAAATATTTTTAAACACACACGACCATACTTGTTAGCCAGGCAGGGTGGCTGTTGCATGTATTCGGAGCTACTCATGAGGCTGAGGTGGAAGGACTGCCAGAGGCCTGGGCGACAGAGCAAGACCTTGTCTCTAAAAAAAATAAAAAATAAATGTACTTGTAACTGCTGCTAATCCATGTGTATATTCAGGGCAACTTTATTCTTCTGGGTTGCAGTCCTCAAACTTGGCCCAAATAAACTCTCTAGTTGTATTAATTTTGCTCAGCCTCTTCCTTTTAGGTTCACAGAAGTGATCAAATACTGCCTCTTCCTGGGTGCTGGGTGGGAATGGCTGTTCTGCACCAGGAAAGGAGCAGATGATTGAGGGGATGCCATGACTTTGCATAGATGCCGGGAAGGCCTCTTTTTTGCAAAAACCTGACTAAGCAGCGCAGAGGCGAGCAGGCCTGGAGCTCCCAGGGAAGGGACTGTGGCATAACGCCGTCGTCAAGCCATTCGCACACCAAGGGCTTACGTGCACGGTAATGTCCTGCATCCCACCAAGGCCCTGTTGTAGGTGCTCCAACCTCACGGTACCAGGACTCCGCGGAAACGCCCCAGCCCCACAGCCTCCATCAGCGACCCTGCTGCCTTCCCGCCAAATCTGCATCCAATCCGAAAGCGTCACCACTCTCTCTTGAACAACGACCAATCAGAAGTGGGATCCCGAGCCTCGGCCCGCCCCCAGGAGCTCTGGACCAATGGCCGTGCGGGTATTGGCGGGCCAATCCGTGGCAGTGTGCGCGCAGAGCGGCGGCAGTTGGGCGCGCGGCGGCAGCAGTGGCGGCGGCGGTTGAGGTCTGGTAGCGGCCTAGGGCGGCAGCGGCGGAGCTCACCATGGTAAGGCCTCTCGGGGCTGGGGCTAGGGCGCTGCACACTCAGCACGCGTAGGCCAGGCTCTGGGCACTACCGCTCCGCAGACGCCTGGGCAGGAGGGCGGACGAAGTCGGCCACATGAGGCGGCCGGAAGGAGGGACCCTGGTGCGGGCCACCGCGTAGAGAGGAGGTGGGACAAGGACGCAGGAGGCCCAGGGCGCGACACGAAGATACTGGCCGGGCTGCCAGGTCTGCGGGCCGAGGGCCGTGGTGACCCCGAGGGAGGCAGATTGGGAGTGTCCAGGGTGACGCGGGCAGCAGGTGCTGGCGGCTCCCCGGAGATCAGGCGGGAAAGAGCCAGGTGGCAGCTGGGATGTGTGACGAGGGCTTCTGTTTTAGATGGTGCTGCTGGCCTTGACTCCGTAGAAAGGGACCACTTGGCGGTCTCTGAGAACAAATAGCATAGCGTTGGGTTCCTGACGACTGGAGGGCCTTCTCAAGCTTTCTGTTCTCTGGACCTCTCTACGCTATTAAACATAATTGAGGAGCCCAAAGAGCTTTTATGTGCGTTATAGCTATCAATATTTGCCTATTAAAAAGTAAAACTG
>RJWJ010017686.1:0-32661 GCA_004363605.1 Indri indri | reverse complement strand
AAACCCTTAGGTCTTCTTGAATACATTACAGTGCTGACTTCCAGTCACACACACGTCCAGGCTCTCTCTGAAGCTGAAGCTACTTCTCCCTGCCTCCCTGGGAACTGCCACAGTGGTGCAGTGTGCAAACCTTCCTGCTCACATTTTTCCAGGGATGGGTGTTGAGGCTTTGAATGGAGTGTGTTGTTTTTTGCTGAAAAGATAATCATTTTTTTGTATCTAGTCTTTTAAAAGACATAAAGGTGGGAAAAAGAGGTACCATTTTGCACCTAGAGAATATTTTTCTCCTTGAGGCTTTTGGAGAGATGACAAATTGCCACACAATTTGTCCTCAGAAGGCCCTTTCCTTTGATAAGCCAGAGAAGGACAAAGAAAAATTTTCTGTAAAGAATTCATTTTTAAAATTAAAGGGCAACATTTGAATAATTTGCACAAATCATTTGGAGATTGGAGAGTAACATGTCAGTTCTTTTCAATTGAACAAAGTTCATTTTAAAAAGAGTTGGGAGGGGAGGACATTTTTGGTGCTGACGCCTAAACTTAGACCCTGTTTCCAGCAAAACCTGAAACTCAAGATTTCCAATTCATCCCCATAAGTCCCTAACAACATAGTTGTGTGTGTAGATGTTTATTAACACAATAGCTATTTTTTACCAACTAGAACATGCAATTCGGTGCCTTCATATGCCAATTCTCAATGAGAAAATGCAACCCTTGGCAGGAGCTGTGTACAAAAAGCATATGTACTATTCATGTCCATAGAAGTAACGAGGCCTCACAACGCGTTGGTGCTTTGCAGTTTACGGAGCACTCTAAGACGCTTTATCATTTCATACCTTCGTGTATACACAACGTATGAATTCATTCGCTCTGAGACCCCTGGGCTAGGTGTTGAAGATACAGAAATTTAAGACTCTAGCTCATTTGGTGTGATACAGACATGCAGTGGGTGCCACATAGGCTGACACCTAACAAGGGACGACAGGGGACACCTAGGAAAGATGCATCAGAGTGACGCAGAGGAGGAGAACAGGCGGGATAGGATGGGCCATGAGGTTTAAGACTGTGAAGGCGCTGCACATCAGACAGTCCGGTTTCATTCCTAAAGCAATGCAGAAGCACTGAGTGGTGTTGGCAAAGACGGAAATGGCCAGCTTCCGAGACAGAGAGAGGAGTTCCGAATGGCTTCCAGGTGTCTGTTACAGGAGCAAGGTGACGGCTGTCACTAAGGGAAAAGGAGGAAGAGCAATGGGGCACAGGAAAGACGTCCAGGCCTGGGTGGGGGGGCTTGTGTGATTCTTATCCGTGTGCAGGAGATGGGTGACACCCCAGCAGTCAGTGAAAACGGAGAACGTGCCCAGGGGTGGGATTCTGGAGAAGGCTAACTTGTAAGGATTCTATCGAGAAAGCACTGCAGGTATTACAAAATTAAGAGTCGAGATTAAATGACTTTCCCAAGATCTCAAAGTTAGGGAGGCACAAACACACACTTACCAAGCACCAACTGCTGTGCCAAGTGTTTTTTTTACATGTTTTCTCATTTAAGAATTTTATGGGGAAGGTAGCATTAGTCCCATTCTCCAGATTAAAAAACTGAGGCTTACAGGGGTTCAGTAACTTATCCAGAGTTTTAATGCTAGTCAGAAGCAGATCTTGAATTTATGTAGAGTACTAAAGTCCTTAAATCATCCACCACAGGACTTCTCTCTGGCGGGGCTGGAAACTGAACCCTGTAAGGCTCATAACTTTAACGTCTTAGAGCTTTTTCCCCCATGTCAATGCCTATGAGTTTCTGCCACTTGCTGGAGTTGGAGAATAGGATATGCTGGTTAATCTAATAGCTCCGTTTATAAAACGTGAACAGTCTTTGATGATTTTGGAGTTTTAATTATAAAGAACAGTCACACCTGAGACTGAGCCGCCTTTGCAGGAACTGCTCTGGGCAATCCTCACCCCTTTCTACTTGCACCGTATGGCTGCCAGGGCTGAGAAATAAGAGTTTCTCCACTTTTGTCTTTTTTATTAACGTGTACAGGGTTTAGAAAAGAAGGGTCCCATTGATCGAAAAAGTTTGAAAGCCATTTCATTTTGTGGTTCAAAGAGAATGGTGGTCTGATCTGGACTTCATGGCCAACCCTGTTGAGAAAGTCACTCAATTGCCATCTGCAAAAATGGGGAAACAACTCATTTCTTAGGACTACTTAAAAGTAAAGCACTACCTTGAACTTTTAAAAAATGTACAAGTATTATAAGAAAAATAATGCCTTGTGAAGTATATAATTTTACCAATAAAATTTTGGAGATTACATTTGCTCCCAAACAGCAGTCTGATCACTTTCCCTGCCATGAAGTTTCATGGACAAAATTATCCCATTCTCAAAGAATATTTAAAAAACATGACCAAAATTCATAAAACAGAACACAATTTCCCCAAGGTATACATGGCACTCTGCACAAAATGCTACTCATCTAGTATCCAGCATAATGCCCAGAAAAGCCAGGGCTCAGGAACTAGTGTTGCGTAAAGAATGTCACCTGCCCTTTTGTGCTCAAAATACGCAATCCCAAGAGGCAGCAGAGTTCTTTCCCAGTGGAAAAGAACATCCTCACTAATGAAATGCCTTGAGTTCTAGTCTTAGTTCTGTCTGACTGTGAGGTCACTGACATCATGGGCATGCCACTACGTTGGGCCTCAAGTTTCCCCATCTGCGAATAACAAGGGCTGGACGTGAAGACTCTGTCGTCATCCACAGCCCTAATATCCTGCACCTGTGTGACTGTGAATCAGAGCTTTGCAAGGAAGACACTGGATTCAAACAGGCACAAGCGTCGCTCTACGTTCATCCCATTAACCCATCGCCTGCTTTTTTGCTTAACTGTCTGTATGGTACTTCAATTCCTCAAGATGGTATTTTACCTGAATTGCAAATTCTTTCAAACTTTGCTTAGCATACAGCTGATTCAGCACAGCCTGCCATAGGAAAATGGCAACTGAATTCACGTACATTAACGTCGCACCCCACCTCTTTCCAAGGAGCAATGTGGCTTTTGCATGTACGAAAGCAAAGCTTGCGGGAGTTTCAAGGCCAGTTCCTACAGGCTACAACACGGCAGACATCTTTGCTGCGAGGACATAGAATACAGAACGCATCAGAATACATTCTGTATACAGAATACAAATGGCATCACTTAAATACTTCAACCGAGACACTATTGCATGCATTTATATACATTTCCTTTCAGAATAAAGCAGTAACCCCCTATCACAGTCTAACCCTGAGAGCCCAGCTCTTTGCCTCACTCACTGCAGCCTAGACACACTGGTCTGTCTTGCTGCTGCTTCAATACACCAAGCTTGTTTCTGCCTCAGGATCTTTGCACCTGCTGTTCTCTCATTCTGGATGGCTCTTCCCTACTGTGTAGGACTTACTCCCTCACTTTACTTTAGCCACCTTCTCAATGAAGCCTTTGCTGACTACCCTTTCGAAAGGGTAGTCACTCCCCAATTGCTGTCCCCTCTCCCAGCATTATTCACAATAGCCAAAAGGTGGAAGCAGCCTGTGTCCATCAGTGATGAATAAAGAAACAAAATGTGATATATACATGCAATGGAATATACTGTTTCTGCCTTAAAAAGAAGGGAAATTCTGACACCTGCTACTGTGGATGAAGACATTATGTTAAGTGAGATAAGCCAGTCACAATTCCAGTTACATGAGGTACCTAGAATTGTCAAATTCATAGACAAAGTAGAGTGGTGGTTGCCAGGGGGTGGCTGTTTAATGGGTACAGGGTTTCAGTTTTGCAAGATAAAAAGAATTTTGGAGATTGGTTGTGAAACAGTGTAAATGAACTTAACACTATTAAACTGTATGTTTAAAATTGGTTAGGAAGAAAATGTATGTCCATACAAAACCCTGCATATGGACATTAATGGCAGATTAATTCATAATTACCTAAACTGGGAGGCAACTAAGCTGTCCTTTAGTAGGTGAAAGGATAAACAAACTGTGGTACATCCAGACAGTGGAATATTTTTCAACGCTAAAAAGAAATGAGCAAACATGGAGGAACCTTAAACGCGCATTGCTAAATGAAAGAAGCCAGCTTGAAAAGGCTCCATGTTAGGACATTCTGGAAAAGACAATGGAGACGATGAAAAGGTCAGGGGTTGCCAGTGCCTGAGTGGAGGAAGGAGGAACAGGCAGAGCGCAGATTCCAGGGCAGTGACTACACTGTAAGATGCTATACAGGCGGACACACGTCATTGTGCGTTTGTATCACACAAACCCATGGAAGGTACAACACCAAGAGAGAACCCTAACATAAAGTATGGACTTTGGATGGTAATGATGGATCAGTGTTGTTTCAACAATTGTACCAAATCACCACTCTGATGGGGGAGGCCGTGCACGAGCCAGGCGAGGACGTACAGGAAATCGCTATTCCTCATGCTCAATTTTGCTGTGAACCTAAAACTGCTCTAAAAAAATAAGATTGCCTCATAAAATAAAAACCTATATAAAAAATGGTTAAGATGGTAAATTTCATGTTGTATTTTACCAAAATTAATTTTTTTTAAATGTAATGAGCACCTGCGAATCCACCACCTTTCAGGCGGGGTGTCCCTCCCATGAATGAATTTCTGATGCCCCAGAGATGACCATGATCTAGAATTTTGTATTTCCTCTCTCCTTGTATGCCTAAACTACACATTCTCACTATTGCTCATTTTTGATGGACCTTCCATTACACAAATAATCAATTTTTACAAGTGCCTGTCACCCCCACTAGAATGAAAGTGACAACGGCAGAGAGCTGGTCTCATCTGCAGCCATCTCCCCAGCACAAGGAGATGCTCGATAAACAAGTTTCTTGATTTTGCCCTAAACCAAAATCTTTTTGCCTCTGGCACGCTGCTATCCTTCCACACCAAATTCATGGCAGACTTTATTTTTGTTTCATGTAGAATTGTTTTATAGCAGAAAGCACAAACTCCATAATGCATTACACTTTCTTGGGAAACAGGTTCAGGTAGGAATCCGGGCTGGGTGCTTTGACTATAGTGCCAAGCCTGCCCGTCTCTCTCGACTCCTTTGGACTGTTCTGTGTGTAGAACACAGAATTGTTGACACCTTCCCGCTCGCTCGGCGACCCGTGCCGAAGGCTGCACGACTTCATCACGTGCTCCACGTCCAACGGCCCCTGGGACTCTCCACCCAGACGGCTGGGGGGCGTCTCAAACTCGCAATGTCTGCAACTTGGCTCACTCTCTCCAGTTTCCTAACCCTGCTCCTCCTGTCTGTCTGACACCAGTTACTGGGACGAGGCGGATCCACCCAGTCACCCACCACCTACCTGGGCGCTCAAGCCGGAGGCCGAGACTCAGTCGCTGCTCCTCCTTTTCCCACCAGCCGAGTCCTGCCGAAGCCGCTTCCTAGCTACGTTCTGAATCTGTCCTTTGCCACCACCGTAACTAGCCTCCTACCTCCTCTCGAATCCGCCACTGTCGCCTCTGCCTCCGGTCCATCTTCCTCACTGCCGACAGGGCGCTGGCCCGTCTGTCTGTGACTTCCCCTCACCTTTATTTGGATAGTTTCCACCGCTCCCCTGGACCTCAGTGCAGACATCATCAGCTCCCGAAAGCCTCCACGAAGCCCTCCCTGCTGTGATTCCACAGCGAGTTCCACCTGCCCGTCTCGCAGGGCTGCATGGCTACTTCGCCGTCAACGGTGAGGACAGGGATATGACTACCTCGTTAATTGTCACCCTCCCCAGGCATAGCATGGTGGCCGGACAAAGTGGGAACCCATTTCGCTTTTGTCAGATGAAAGAATGTATTTTTAATTTATTACCTATTTCCAGTCTTCCCCCTTGCTTTTGTCTGGGAGAGCTTCCCGATACTTCCAACCGTGTCTTCCCGGTCAAGCCCTTCTTATTCTCTGGCTGCTGACTTTGCCCCACTCCTCTAGCAGACCGCGTTCTCTCAGAAGGCAGAGAGCTGTCCTACGCTGTTATTTCCCACACAGCACAAGCATAGCACCACACACATAAAGACGCCCAATGCATGCATTATTGAACTTGCTAATTTGTATTAAGTTCCCATGAATATTAAGCACATGCAAATTAGTCCAATGAAAATATACTGAGCACTTTCTGTGTACCAATAACCCAGCTATTAGACTCTCAAGCATTTTTAAAGCCCCTCACCTTGTTAAATTTATAATTAATTCCAAATAAAATAGAACTCATTTCCTATAATTTTTCTCTAGAAAAAGTGTAATTTGATTCAAAATTGAAGAAATTGAGTTGAATGAATAGAAGAAAAAACATTTGATATGTTCACTGCTGTGACATGGGAATCTGAATATTTTCAGGAAAACCTGTTTTGGGGCCATGTGCTGTTAGGGACCACATCGGCTGGAACAGAGCATTCTGTTTTCCCTCTGTGCGCAAATCTGAGACTTGCTTTCCAGAATTCTTAGGGATAAAAATGAGGCAGGAAGGCTATACTAAAGGGGTTTTAAGATCATGAAACAGTTCGTATGTTTTATCAACCTCTACATATCAGAGTGCAACTACATTAAAATGCATGGAGAATGGAAGATAAAAATAAGGTCTCTGGCTGGGAATTGATTGAATATTTTGAGCCAGAAAACAGAATTTAAAGGGGTATAGGATAAGGCAATTTCCTGGTTTGTCCCTAAACTTCAAATAAAGTTGTGTTGTAAAATAGACTGAACCAGAGGTCAAATGCACACAGCGTTTAGTAGCATAGGCAGCATACAGCATTTCAAACATGAGACTTAAAATTGCGGCTGCCTTGGCTGGTCTGGAAAGTCATAGTCCTTATCCTGCTATAAAGACCATCTGTTCCCAAAGAATATGAAACGTCCACATTCATAAAAAGCAGCCTTTCCTCAGAGAAAAGCTCTTCACTCCAATTTTTGTAGTCACGTCTTGTTTTTGAGCCATAAGTTTGTATTTGATTTCCATTCAGAAACTTTTGTGGTTTTTGCAAAGTTTTCTTATTCTCTTAGAATAAGATATGAGGTTCAGTTTGTTCAGGTGGCGGGTCAGGACTATGAATAAACCAACGTTATCATATGAAAGAGAATTAAACAGGCAGATCCAAGTGGGGATATATTAAGCCAAATTTAAGCTCCAGTTGTTGAATTTAGCCCGTACTAGATGTCTGGTTTGCCTCAGGATAAATTCAGCTTTCCAGCTAATCGAATGAGGAAAACTGCCTCAGGTATGATAAAATTTACAAGAGAGCACCGTGGAACAGTTCTTGTTAAAAATATTAGCTTAAAGGCATTCTTATCATCTTTGGGATGAAGACTGTATTTGCATTTAATTATTTGATTTCAAATTTTTATGAACTTGGATCAAATATTAGCTTAGCCAATTAAAATATTATTTTGTGTGAGTGTGGCTAAGAGCCCAGTTTAGCTCAACTTTCTCAGATTTGGTCGGACTCTACGAATTTCTTACTGACTTTCTGAGAGATTATTTCTAAGAGAAAAAACAGGTAACGTTTGAGAATATAAGTGTACATTTAGTAGGCAAGGTGCTATACTCAGAATAAATAGTTGACTTGAAACATTTCTCTACATTATAGCTTCAGTCTAGATGAGAAAAGATGTAGTCTTCTAGATATTTCTACCCATACAATCAATACTCCTTCATAATTCAGCATTTTAAAGAAATCCTTTTCTTTTAAACTACTCTCGTTAGTCCGTGGGCCACGGTGCAGTTCAGATCGCCAGGGGCAGCGTCCTGTTTCTAGGCTGTGTCCCCACAGAATGCTGGTTGGGGGCTGTGGTTTTCTATCCTCCAGGTCCTAGAGAGCAGTGAGGGATACCTGCCCATGCAGGAAAGGGGTGCGGATGAGGAGGGAGGAGGATGCCTTGGAGAAAAGAAGTTTACGTGAAGAGAAAGAGCCCTGGAACACTCTTTTAAAAAAACTTTTCAAAATGGAAATGTTGAATAAAGGCATTCAACAATCACATGAATATAACATACCTGTTTGTTTGAAAGAATAAGTACTAATCATTTTAAAAGAATGAAACACATTATGGTCAAGCCAATACATGAATGTACAATAGGATAGATAGGAAATTTTGCCTTCCAAGCAGCAAGAAATAGAGAATTTGGAAAATAGCACCCCAGTGTTCTACAGTGTTTGTTGACAGTTCACTAATTAAGACTCAGCAACGTGAACTCTGTGCTACTTCAGAAATTCTATTTGGGTTTTATTTATTTTTGAGAGGGAGTCTCGCTCTGTTGCCCAGGCTAGAGTGCAGTGGTGTCAGCCTAGCTCACAGCAACCTCAGACTCTTGGGCTCAAGCGATCCTCCTGCCTCAGCCTCCTGGGTAGCTGGGACTACAGGCGTGAGCCACCATGTCTGGCTAATTTTTCTATTTTTAATAGAAACGGGGTCTTGCTCTTACTCAGGCTGGTCTGTTTTTGTTCCTCCTCCTCTTCCACCTCCTCAGGCTGGTCTTGAACTGCTGACCTCAAGCGACCCTCCCGATCCTCCCGCCTCAGCCTCCCGGAGTGCTAGGATTACAGGTGTGATCCTCCCGCCTCAGCCTCCCAGAGTGCTAGGATTACAGGCGTGAGCCACCACACCCACCTTGGGTTTTGTTTTTGATAGGAAATGTAAAGAATGCCTTTCTGTTTTACACTCTGAGTACCTAACACACAAAAAATAAATTTAATCTAAAGCCAGCAGCAGAATCAGAAATCCAGGGAATTAAGGGTATCATTAATGTGTTGCTGATTTTAAAATCCAATTTTTAAAGTGTTAAAGATCTTCATAAAGGTATTTTATGAAATGTAGACTTATTGTGAATTACAATTTCTGAAAATAATACTTTATCTTTGCTTAGTTCTTTACATTTTTATCAAAGCCATTTCATCTTTTTTATCTCACTTTTGCTAACATTCTGGCAGGTCTGACATTATCCTTTCTGAGAAAGAGACACACAATGAATTAATGATAGGATGGGAAGGAGAACTAGGTATTTTAATGCTGTATCCGACACTCCCAACCTCTTTTCAATTGGACCGCACTGTGCTAACTACGTTACTCCGGAGAAAGCACTGGGTATTTCTGTAAGTATCTATAAAGCAACCTTTCTGGTGCCAAGTTAAAGTGTTCTGAATTAGTGAGGCTTATTTATTGTACTTTTGTATGTTCTGTTTCCATTTGTCCTAAAAAGTAATACATCACCGTCAGAAAAATTATTGCAACTTTATGCCCCTGAGAACTATATACGTCCATTCTAAAGTTAAAATAAAGCTTCTCTTTAAGAGCTACATACACTTGTTACTTATTATTACATCATTTCCCTTAGCTTATTAAAATTCTGCTCAGTAAGATCAGAAGTTGAAATGGAGGGGAAAAAATCACCAGTAGACCAATACATATTCTGAATTATTTGGCTTGAAAAAAGAAAAGAGAGGGTCTTTGGGATGGAGAACTATAGGGGAAGGGAAACTAGTTACCTAACAAGATCGCTAAAGCCAAATACTTATCCATTTTTTGGATAAAATGAATTAATAATTCACCCAATTGCCCAGGGATGCATATGAAAGACAGAAAATCCATATTACCAATTTGTTTTGTATTTGTATTACCATGTGGCAGGAAAATAACTGGAAAGATTAATCTAAGAACTTCAAAAGCTTGAAACATTTTTCAAAGGAAGCTATCCCCTTTTTCCCAGTGTAATCATACATTTTGCTAAGACAGTGATAGTAAAATATCTATCTGATCGTACTGGTTTTATAAATGCCATGCTCAGTTCTAAGCCTTATTTAGAAGGAAACTAAGTATGTGCGGTCACCATATCCTTCCACACCCAGATCACTAATTTAAGTGTGGGAAAATGTTTATGTTTTTGCAGTTTTATTATAGTCAACTCCTGATTATTTAGGAGAATTATTGATACCGGCATTTCCATAGTTTAGAAAATTGAAAAGGATTGATTTAAATCTGTGAACACCAAACTGGCCACAAGACCTCGAAATCAAGAAACTGCTCTAAGTCTCAGTTTCCACGTCTTTACTGTTAAATGTATTTTAACAGTAATTACAAGGTCGGACAGTGCTTGGCTCATAAAGTACCATTGGTTTCATCTTCCTGCCATGATGCCTTTATGGAATGAGAAATATTTCCATCCATCCACCCAGTGCTAGTCTCAAGGAAAGCTCAGATATGATTTTTCCTGGGCCTGACGTGTCAGCCAGCTTGTACAGAGAGCAGCTCTCTCAAGACATCAGGAACACAGACACTCCTTGACTTACAAGGGGGCTACATCTGAACACAGCGTAAGTTGAAAATACCGTAAGCTGCAAATGCATTTCATACACCTTACCTGCCGAACACCATGCCTTAGCATAGCCTGCCTCAAGGGTACTCAGGACACCTGTAACAGCCCCCAGTTGGGCAAAACCAACTAACACAAAGCCTATTTTATAACAAAGTATAGAATATCTCATGTAATTTATTGACTATCATACCGAAAGTGAAAAACAGAATGGTTGTACAGGTACTCCCAGTACAGTTTCTACTGAACATGCGTTGCTTTGCACATCGTAAAGTCAAAAGTCATGAGTTGAACCATTCTGAGAGAGACCGTCTGCAGTGTTAGTACTCTGACTTCTCTGCCGGCTCCACGGTCTGTCCCTGAGGGCGAGTGCACGCAGCTCCACTGATGTTCCACAGCTCCGGGTGCCACTCCTCTGCCCCCCAAGGAAGCCCTCTGAGGAGTGTGCCCTAGAATCCTTACTGTGTCACGGGGACTTTCCAACTTAAGTATTTGGAACATAAGACAAAACACCAGATACTCTTCACGTGAGCCCCGTCGGTCCGGCAAATATAGTCACACCAAGTTCAAGGGCAGCCCGGGACCACTCATAGTTCTCCAAGTTGCAGTTGCTAATAAAGCTCTCATCTCGTGAAGCAGATTTAAATAAATGTTTAAATTTTGATTTTCGGATCGTCTGTGGATTCAGCATTGTCCTAAAGCCTCCACTGACAGAGAAAATCAGGGATAGCTTTTTACATTCCAACGTAGTGAAACATACCACAAATAGCAAACCAGCGGTTGATCTGGCAGTGCCCAAAGTCAGCAATGACTTCAGAACATCTCAGCTCTATGTGAGGTTCTTCCAAGAGCAAGCGGTGGTGTGGCTATTGTTTGGCTGAAGAAACAAAAGAGCTTCCATTTCCCAAATTTTAAAATAAACACTTCTTCAAGGTATTAAACACATCTTTAAAAAGTGATTCTTCAGATGTTTGACTGTCTTTCTCCGAGTCTACTGTATAATTATCAAGTGAAAACTTTTATCTTTTGAGCTTTATTTTAAACTATGAATATGTCGTTCAGATAAAGATATGTTTTTTAAAGAAAACTGCATAAAGCTTAGATTGTGTGAACAGAATAACTGTTTTCTAACACTATTTCAACGCAAACAAATTCTTGATCATCCAACTAATATCTAATCAAGAATGGTTCTTACTTCCCTGATAAAAACAAGTCACAGTGGAAGAGAAGTTATTTTGATGCACCGAAATATATACTATCTTGCAACTGCTGTCTAAGCATTTTCAGTTTGTACAGTGTGGAGCTTTTATATTTATTATTAATGGTCTATTAACTACTGATACTACCAGCAATGAAATTTCAGCACCTGTGTTAACACCATCTCAGTATTATTAATATTAACTAATACTATTCCCATTTCTGTATCGATTGGTGGCAGGGCTGGGATGAAAACTGAGATCCACCGGATTCTACGGTTCTGCCCTCAGGGCTGCACCTCCTTCCACCCTCCCGAAACTCTGATCAATCTTGGTCCCTGAGTTGTGAACATCAGACATTTATTTCCAGATCCCAGTTCACAAAGGGAGCGCCCCTGGAAGACTGGATGTGCAGAAGCTTTGGTGGGTCAGTAAAATAAAACATCTTTTTAAGCTTCTGAGTTTCCAGGCACTAAAGCAGATGCCAGAAGAGGGGGCGTGTGGGTAACAGTCAACGTAAACTGAGCATCAATCAGCGTGGGAACAAAGAGCTTACTGACTGTCCATCCTCATTTCTCATATGGCCCTTTGACGTGTTTTGTTGAGATTCCTATGATGCCTTTGATGACCTGCTGATCTCTTTTCAAGTGGTGGGCAGTTGTGGGACCAGACACCATCACCCTCTGGCTCCCGGGTGTCACCCCCACAGCTCTCTGGCGACTCCTGAGGGTTGGTGACCATTACTATCAACCAACTAACGCACAGCCACAGGTGCCGCCCGCGCCGCGAGGCTTTGCCTTTTGCTGGACTAGAGGCAGCTAAGAGAGGGCAGGACCCGCCCCTTTCCCAGCATGTCAGGTGTGAGCCTGGCTGCCAGCGAGTGGGAAGTCTCGCACAGGAAACACCACCTGTGAGTCCCCTTAACCGCGCTTACACACGCGCAGCCTCAGGACTGCTGAAACACACGTGAAGGCAGCGTGCACTGAGGAGCTGGACAAAACAGGAGCAGACAGGGAGCCCCTATGGAAGGAAAGATACTTCTGGAAATAAGCCGTGAACGTGAAAAGTCTATTTGTAAATCATATTAAAATATCCAAAATAATTTTTCTTAAGTAATTTGCAAAAATAATGTACCAATTTAAGAATTCAAGTAGATCACTGGATAACATTTATGCCTGTGCAATTCTAGAATACTTTTTTTGATGTATGAACTTCTTTTATTTTTTTCTTAATTAGGAAGGAAATTCAAATCTTACGTGGTTAGGGAATGAAATAATTACAACAACAGTTGCCTTTGCCATCGTGTGTGTTTGATTTTTGACTAACTTACCTCTTTCCTTCCTTCCTTTTCTTTTCCCTCCCTCCCTCCTCCTTCCACTTTTTCTTTCTGCTTATTTGCTCATTATTAGTCCTTAATAGGATCCTTAATAGGATTCTTAAGTCCTACTTAAAATGCATTCTTTCAGCACACTTACTTTTTACAACCTAGTAGACGCCCACTGTATGTATAGACATCTGACCAGCCATCTACCTGGCACACAGCCATGAGCTGATGGCAAAATTGCTGTCATTCTGGACTTCCCCATTCCGCTGACCCTGCAGGACCGGGAGCGGCTGTGTTGGAAAGCCCCTACCGTGCACGACATCCTGCTCTGGGTTTTCCTGCAGAGCTCGTACCCTCTGTCTGCGGCCCACCAGGGCAGCGCAGGGAGGCGTGAATATCCCCAGAACGAACCTTCTCCTGACTGGTGCAGGGGAAGCACCTGCTTATTTGGTATTAGGGTTCAGTATGTCATGGAAGGAATTCTTTTTAACTATGCAAAAAAAAAAAAAAATACGTGGAAAGAATATACTTTTAATAAGAGCATGAGTGCTACCTAGAGGGAAATGTTAGCTGAATTCACAGAAACCTTGTAATCATCCAAATGATATCCCATTCTACTTAGACTTCCAATTACTGTTAGGACAACCACATTTACAGTAGACTTTCAGTAAGTTCTACTGCGTGTAAGTAACATGCGAAACTCCAGCCAGGAAAGTAGCAAAAGAAATAAATGAAAGTTAAGAGTATAATTAAGATTGGCATTAGATGAGCTATTTTTACAGTTTTGATTGTTAGGGACATGGGCAAATAAAAAGGCTAAACTTGTGGATATCACTGCTACCTGACTAGCTGGGGGAAGGAGGGTCTTCCTTCTAGGCAGTGGTGCAGAAGGAAAGAGATCCTGTTGCTAGTTTCTCAGCGTCTTCTGATGTAACCAGCATGGGTTAACTAATCTTTTCATAGTCCTTACGGAGCAAATCTTTTGGGATATCAAATACTGAATGTAACACCCATAGCTGAATAGATAGTTCATTCCGTTATTAGAATGTCAAAGGGAAATGTGAGATTCTCACATAATTTGTTTGCACAGAAATACAGAAGGAAAAAAACTATAAAAGTTGCAAAAGCTATGAAAGAAAATAGAATATTTTTACAGTTCATCATTGAAATACTCCACCCTTCCCCCAATAGAAAAAAAATGAACAGAAAGAAATCAAACTACTTGTTCAGATTCATATTTTAAAATACTATTTTGGGGCAGTTGATCTGGTACTCATGGTTTTAGTTTGTTTGGTGTTTGTTTAATGTTGCTGTAGTATTCCCAAACATTTTTGAAAGTTCTTGAATATTCTTATATGAACACAAAAATTACAAAGGCACAGATATCCACCTTCTTGCTGAATATATTATCATTACAGAAACAAAATAACTGCAGTTTGGAGTTGGAGGACAATCATAATATATGGAAAACTTTTATACAGATCATTACTGTCAGAAAGTAATCAACTAATTACTTAAATATATAGACCTGAATACATTCACTGCGCATGTTCAGATTGGGAATTCTGTGGGATTTATGATTTTGCATAGTTCAGATTTAGGACTTGTTAGGATTTGCTTTGGAAATCTCCTCTTTATGTTCCCCAAATTAATGCTGAAATGGTAGAGAACTTCTGAGGCCTTGACAGCCCCCCAGCCCATCAGCACACACATTCTGTTTCCAGCATGCTTGATTTACATGTACTAATTGGTAGCTAATGTGTTCCCAAAGGCGAATAAAGGTATTTGTTGCTTTACAATCCTTTTTCCAACATGTTTTGAAAGAGAATAAAACTTTGTTCGTATGTATGTCTGGGATTCCTGAATCTGGTTCTGAGACTATGGCAATATGACTTTACATTCACAGGGTTCTTGGGGGCCTCATTGCTTGGCTGGGTGTCGAGCCCACGACCCTTGCACCATTCACTTCAGCCAGTGGTAACTTTCTGCTGAAGGAGTCCATCGAGTAAACATTACCCTAGTACTTACTCCCACCGCCCTGATGACCTTAAGACGACAGTGGAAAAAGCAAACAAACATGGGAAAATGCACTTTTATGTTCATTTTGAAACATGGTTATGCTTGCCTTTTGTCCATGCCCTTTGAGAGATTTTTCTAGGGTCTCTATGCTTCCGTTTAGAATATGACAGTATTTTAAAAATTCCTGTAGTTGATTTTTCTAATGCAGTCTGGGAAAAACAGTTGAGTGCCGTGCACCTTCCGTTGGTGGCATCGGACAAGGTGTGTTCCTGCAGTGCGGGGCTCTTCACTTGATGTACGCAGTAATGAAAGCTCGCTATTGATTTTTCTGTAGCTGCTTGTAACTATTATAGTTGATACATCAATAGAAAAGGAAAGCACAATGTTTCATGGGAGGCAGAAAATCAGAGAATACATGATACTCCGACAGTAAATCACGGCATAATCCTAAGAATTGATGGATGGTTCCTGCTAACTTGAAACCCACGGCTTTCTCTAGAAGACTGTCCTATAATCGCCCCATACGTCCTAACAGACTGCGCAGAATGGCGCTAAAGGACACACGACAATGTTTCATCTTCTAAAGGCTTTTTTTCCCCTACAGGGGAGTGCGCGAAAGACATTTCAGCGAGATGGTTTGCAGTCACGGGGACCATTTACGCCTCCCTCCTTTCTAGAGCTGAATGCCTCAGACTCTAAGAAATCTCAGAGAGTCGGTCATTTCCGAGAACAGCAAACAATAGGGAGAAAAACAAACAAACAAACAAAAAACTGAGTTACCATTAATTCTTAACTCTCAAGGGGCCTGGAATGAAACAGAGAAATCTTGTGGGACTTGGGCATTGTGAGCGAGAGCATTGTAATTACTGGGTCGGAAAAGTGACTGGGCCAAGTGGACTTGCACCCTAGCAGTTTCTGACTTCTAAAAAAGTACCCAGAGTCCTGCGACTCACAGGTGCCTATGTCATTACAGACATGGTCGAAAGAATGACTAGGGCATTAGGAAGGCCTGCGTTCTGGCATTATAATAGAGTCTTTTTGGAAATTTGAAATCAATGGCTAAGACTTCTAAGCTGGTGTGGTATCTTATGACCTCTCCTCTCTCTCCCACCCTCCACCTATCTTTGCTGAGTATTTTTCGACATTTATACACACAGGGTTGACTCTAAAACAATTACCCCTATGCAGTACTTTCAGTGTTTAAGCCATTTTACAAGCATCTTGTAATTAGTCCATTAATTACTAGAGCTTTGAGCATTGTTTGAAGCTCTCCCCCATCAAATGTATTATTTATTTAGCAAGGAGACATAATTTTAAGTGGTGCTGATGGCCATCCAGAGTTTACTGCTCTAGCACAAAGGCATTAAATATGGATGATACTCACTAGTGTCCAAGATTGTTTTTGCCTTTATACCAGGTTGATGCTATAAAAATAAGCCAGGGATGGATAGACTGGTTTACCTATTAACTCCTTGCTTGTATGAATAATGCGATTTCAGATTTCCTCCATTAAGTGTCCACCAAGGATGACACAAGATAGTTGAGGCTCTTAGTATTTAACTTGATTTTGGTTCCTGTTTATGCATCATTCCAGGGATTGAATAAGTTGAAATAACAAAACAAGAAATACAGGAGAGAGTACTTCATCAAATTGCTTGAGATGGCTTCTAATCAATTAATTCTTTATCCATTCATTCATTCATCCATCCATTATATACTGCTCGAACACCTACTATGTGCCAAGCTTTGGGATTATGAACTTCAGACAAAGCGATGTACAAACAAATGACTTGGACGTGACAATCACTACGCAGAGGCAAGTACAAAGCCCCACGGGGGAGTCGAGCAGGCATCTGCAAAGAGGCAACGTTTAGACGGGCCCTAGATGATAAATAAGAGTCCATATGTGGAAACACAGGTTAAATTACTATAGGCAGGGACACCTCCTGCATGGTTCCCATTGTGCTACATACAGCCGCGATATAAAAAGCAACGCAGGATGGGCTCCCTGTCGATGTGTGGGCTCCTGGCACTGTGATGCACACACAGCTGGCATGTGGTTTTCTGAGTTTGCACTACTGCCTGCTACAAATGGCGCCAGATGCTACCCCTGACAGCTGCCAGGGTCCTCTGTGCGTGGGCCTCCCCTCATTTTGTCCCCTCTCTTGCACTTTGCTGTATGTTGAGGGGAACGTGTGGATGCGACAACATAGCTGTGGGTGGCTTCCAAATACTGGCGATTCAGTGATGGACACACTGACTTGGAGAGTCACAATCAGAATAAAAAGAGGGCAGGGTGCAGCGGCTCATGCCTGTAATTCTAGCATTTCAGGAGGCTGAGGCAGGAAGATCACTTAAGGCCAGAAGTTCAAGATCAGCCTGAGCAATATAGTGAGACCCTGTCTCTACAAAAAATACAAAAATTAGGCCAGGCGTGGTGGCTCACGCCTGTAATCCTAGCACTCTGGGAGGCCGAGGCGGGCATATCGTTCTGAGCTCAGGAGTTCGAGACCAGCCTGAGCAAGAGCGAGACCCCGTCTCTACCAAAAAAACAGAAAGAAATTAATTGGACAGCTAAAAACACACAGAAAAAATTAGCCGGGCATGGTGGCACATGCCTGTAGTCCCAGCTACTCGGGAGGCTGAGGCAGAAGGATCGCTTGAGCCCAGGAGTTTGAGGTTGCTGTGAGCTAGGCTGACACCATGGCACTTACTCTAGCCTGGGCAAGAAAGTGAGACTCTGTCTCAAAAAAAAAAAAAAAAAAAAAAAAAAATTAGCCAGGTGTGATAGCACATGGCTGTAGTCCCGGCTACACAGGAGGAGGTTGAGGCAGGAGGATCATTTGAGCCCAGGAGTTTGAGGTTGCTGTGAGCTATGATGGTGCCACTGCACTCTAGCCTGGGCAACAGAGCTAGGCTCTGCCCCAAGAAGGAAAAAAAAAAAAAAAAAAAGGAAGGAAGGAAGGAAGGAAAGAAAGAGAGAAAGAGAAGAGAGAGAGAAAGAAAGAGAAAGGAAGGGAAGGAGGAAGAGGAGAGGAAGAGAAGGGGAGGGGAGGGGAGGGGCTTTTAGCCTCACCAATAGTATGAAATCCCAAGAGCCAAGAAGGGCAAAGCCATAGCTACATTGTAGTTAGTGCTGAAGACACACAGCTAATCCTCAGGGCAGTCGGGGTGGGAAGCACACTTGGCCACACACCAGTTACTGCAACCCACTCTCATCGGCCATAATCTCTGTTTTGATTACGGGTGCAGATACACAGCACCAAGAAGTGCAAACACAGTGGAGTGGTTTACAAGCATACTGTGGGCCAGGGACTGGGCCAGGAGCTGGAGACTAAAAGATGAAGAAATTTTGTTTGTTTGTTTATTTATATACAGGGTTTCCCTCTGTTGCCCAGGCTAGAGTGCAGTGGCGTCAGCCTAGCTCACTGCAACCTCAAACTCTTGGGATAAAGGGATCCTCCTGCCTCAGGCTCCTGAGTAGCTGGAACTACAGGAGCTTGCCAACACGCCTGGCTAGTATTTTTTATTTTTTGTAGAGATGGGGTCTCGCTGTGGCCCAGGCTGGTCTCGAACTCCTGGTCTCAAGTGATCCTCCCACCTCTGCCTCCCAAAATGCTAGGATTACATGCGTGAGCCACCATACCCAGGGAAAGTCTTTTAATGGAGGAAGAAAGGGTTTGTCTGAGCTTGAAAGATGGCGGGGAGCTTTGACTGGCATTCCAAGAAGCAGGGCAGAATGCAAAATAACTCCAAGGTAGTAAGGCATAGCACAGGTTTGGGGAACATAAAATTGTCCAGTGTGCTGGGGACACGGTGTGCTGTGAGCGGAGGACAGTGAGACATAAACTTGGAAAGGCAGGCTGGAGCCCCATTGTGCAGGGCTTTATGAGATCATGGCCTTGCGCGTTATTCTGTATAGGGTGTGTGTGTGCGCGCATGCACTGGAGGTGGTGGCAGTGAGGGGATTGAAGGATGTCAGGATCTGTGAAAAGAAAAGAGCCCTGCTGGACTTACAGTCAAAATGTGGCAGTGAGTTTGCATTTTCATGCAGCCTTTCTATTACAAACAATGACAGAAAAATGCAAAGAGTGAGAAAACAACACAGCTAGTCTCAGTCAATACCCACATCTCCGTCAGAAACAGGGCAGAAAGGCAGAGCAGTGGCCGGGACTCCAACAGCGAGCAGCAGCTGGAGTCCGTTCTCTGAAGGACATTGGCCATCAGGCAAGCAGAGCTCGGCCTTGCTTAGAGCAAAGCAGGGCACGGGGCTCAGGCGGAGGTTCCAGGCCTCCACTCCTGTTGTAAAAGGAGACTCCCAGAAAGAAGGAAGAAAGGAAGGAAAAAGAAAAGTATTCCTAAAATACTGCTTCAGCAGTATTGTAAGCTGTGGAGCCAGAAAAGGTAGCAGGGCAAAAATATGTCCCTGGACTGGGAACTAAGGCAGGTCACCCACATGTGCATTACTGGATCTGAAATATCTCCACTGTCACCACAGTCAGAAAGCTACGTGCCATGATAAGACTCGACTCTGGACTCAGGATCTTGCAGAGCCAGATGGGAGCAAATACAAAAACGCTAAATGAGGAGTGAGTGTAAAGTGGGCAAGAGAGCCAACACAAGAAAAGAGAAAGAGACAGAAACAATAGCAACCGCCGAAAGTCTGACTCAAAACAAGTATGTAAATCGTAACATGAAAAACCATGAAGATTTATATTATTTAGGAAGAAGCCAACAAAATAATCGAAACATCACTTTACTCCAGAAGAAACTATTTCTATGGAAAAGTCAGACGAAAACTTTAGCTTGCTTAGAGTGTTCAAGAAATAAATAAAGGGATGATATCCATTAAAAAAGAAAGGTAAATTGTGAAACAAAAGAGGCAAAAATTAAACACTAATGGGTACATATGGAAAAGGGCCTATTAGAAATCTTTAAAACAAAAAATAATTATTCAAATTAAAATTTAATTGAGATGCTAGACTAGATATAGTTGAAGAGGGAATTAGATAGTAACACAAAAAGTAGCATAGTGAGATAAAGAGAAAAAAGGTATAAAAAAATGGAAGACATACTAGGTTGAGAGACTTCAACATATAACTATTAGGAGTTAGCCGAGGGATTTTCATAGAAGATAGATATGGAAAGAGAATTACAGAATTTTTCAGTAGTCTTCAGTTGGATATGCACTTCCAGTGTAAATCTATACTTAGACATCTTGTAGTGAAAGTATGTAAAACATTGGCAATAAAGAGAAAAGCTTAAAAGCTATCAAAAGGAAAAAATACACTTCCAAAAGATTTCCCAAGTGTTGACAGAATATATTGTCAACCTAAAAGTTTTATACCCAACTAAACTATCCTCCAAGAGAAAGCTAAATTTAAAACATTTTCGTACATATAAAAACTAGGATGGTTTACCAGCAGAAGATCAAACTCACCTCTTAAAAAAAAATACACTTTCATACGACTCAACAAATGCATTCGTAGGCATTTATCCAAAAGAAATGAAAATTTACATTTATATAAAGATTTGTGCACAATATTCATAGCAGCTTTATTTGTAATACTCTAAAAGTGGAAACAACCCAAATGTCCTTCAATAGGTGAATGGTTAAACAAATGATAGTATATCCATACCATGGAATACTACACATAGAAATTAACAAATTATTGATATACTCATGGATAAATCTCAGGGAATATTGCTGAGTAAAGAAAACCCAATCCCAAAAGGTCACATATTGTAAAATTATATTTATATAACATTCATGAAATATCAAAATTATAGAGATAGAGAACAGATTAGTGATTGTCAGAGGTTAGGAATGGGGGCAAGGGTGGGTGTAGTTATACAGGGATCGTAAAAAGGAAACTTGTGTGATAGAAAAGTTCTATATCATGATTACGTTGACAGTTACACAAACCCACACATGTGATAAAATTGCGGGAACCACTCACACACACACACAAATAAGTTCATATAAAACTGGTGAAATATGCAAACTGAATAACTGAATAAAGGCTATGGACAACAACAGTGTCATTTTCCTCATTTTTATATTGAGGGTAGTTATGCAAGATATTGTCATTGGGGAAACTAGATGAAGGGTACTTGGGACCTTTCTGGATTTTTTTTTATTCAACTTCTTGCAAATTTACGATGATCTCAAATTGAAAAGTTAAAAAGAGGCTGGGTGCAGTGGCTCGCACCTGTAATCCTAGCTCTTTGGGAGACGGAGGTGGAAGGACTGCTTGAGGCCAGGAGTTTGAGACCAGCCTGGGCAACATAGCAAGACCCTGTCTCTATAAAAAATAGAATTAGCTGGGTGTGGTGGAGTATATCTGTAGTCCCAGCTACTTGGGAGCCTGAGGCAGAAGGATTGCTTGAACCTAGGAGTTTGAGGTTGCAGTTAGCTATGATGATGCCATTGCACTCTAGCTTAGGCAACAGAGCTAAAAACAAACAAACAAACAAAAAGTTGAAAAGAGATTGTAGACTAGATTAAAGAAAAGCAAAACAAAATGTAGCAATGTGCTGCTTACTGGAAACATACCTAAATTACAGAAACACAAGAAACACCACTAAATCTAATAACAGGTAAAAATAAAGACTGGGGAAAAAAACGCCAATGTTCATTTAAAGAGCTGATAAAACTTTCTTAATATCAAACAAAGCAGATTTTAAGATAAAAACAAAAGAAGTAAATAAATAAGAGGGATACTACAAAATAATAAAAGAGATAATCCACCAAGAAGATACAACAAAATTGTCAAGAATGACATAAAGAAATAAAACTTGGCACCTAAAGTAGAAACTGTGTTACACATGCTGTATTTATAAAACTTCACTAAATATCGCACCACGAAGGAAGTCTCAATAATATGCATAACCTCATAGTTATGCATAATCAATCAACTTACAATTCAAAAATGAAAAGATAATCAAAACTCCCACTTGTTTGGAAATTTAAAAACTCACTGTGAAGTAAATCATGGATGAAAAACACAACAATTGACAACAAAGATCGCAGCGTATTTGGAATTGAATATGGGGCCGCCAGGTAGGGCCATACAGGTTGTACACCACACAATTCTAAGGGATGCACGTGAGCGCCCCCTAGAGCCCTGTAGAGTGACGAGCACCACACTGCCCGAGCCCTGGATGTCACAGAGAGACTCCCGCATCAAAACTTCTGCAGATACAACTATGGCTGTGCCGAGGAGGCAACTTTCTAACACTAAATGCTTTCAGTAAAAACAAAACAAAGCCAAAAATGCACCCTAGAATATATGGCTGAAAAACAGATGAACAGAATGTTCAACACAAGAAGCTAGAATGAGAACAATATAATAAAGATACTAATAAGATGAGGATTTATTGAAATAGAAGGCAAGGAAAAACAGCCATTGGAGCTCTAAGACCAACAGCTTCTTCCCCTTTTCTGTAAGAAGGCTGATAAAATAGACAAAACTTTTCATACTAAGTTGTGAGATTTTTTTCTCATTCTTCTCAAGATCACATGGAATAAAGTTGTGGAACTTCAGAATTATTCCCATGAAAGATTCAAATAAGGCCAGAGCACCTATTACCACAGCTGCAAGTCAACACTGTCTAATCAATAAAATAAGGCAAGAAAAGGAAATAAGAAAATGAAAAGATAAATCTATATTTATTTTCAGACTGTGAATGTCTATGTGGAAGGTAGAAGATAAACTATAGAAAGCCATTTGAAATAGTAGTGGTAGTAGCAGAGTCATTAAACATAAGATCAATATAAAAATATTCAGTTACATGGATATTAACCAATTAGAAAAGGTAACAGAAAAAGCTTGAATTATAGCAACAAATTCCATAAATAGTATAAATCAATAACGAATGATGTACGAATACCTCTGTGGGAGAAAATGGCGTGGCTTTATAGAGGGGCATCAAAGTATACCCGACTAAAGGGAAAGATAAACTATGTTCATGAATGAGAAGGACTCAACTTTGAAGAAAATAATTTTCCCTAAATTAATCTTTAAATACAGTGCAGTTCTACTCAAAATTCCAACCATGTTCTTTGTGGAACAACCTAAATTTATATGGAAAAGCAAAAGTCTAAGAAAAATTAGGACAATTTTGAAATAAAAGCAGAGCATCTACTCAACCAGATACCAAGATTTATTATAAGAATGTTTAAAACACGTGGGATTAGCACTGAGATAATCAAATAGGCTAATGGAATAAAATAGAAAGTCCAGAAAGAGACTCACACATACACAGATCCTGAATATATGAGACATGGCATTAAAAATAGCAGGAAAGACAAGCTATTCAATAAATATGTTGGAATAACTGATTACCTTTAAGGAAAATAAAATAAGATCAAATAAAAACTAGATCTCTGACTCACACCATATACAAAAATAAAGTCTGGGCATATTAAAGATCTATATACAAAATGCAAGGTTTTAATATATTTGGGGAAAAAACTTTATGACCTCAAATGTTGAGAAGTATTTCTTAAAGAAGATACAAAAAACAAAAGCCATATAAACTATTGATGGATATAAGGCTGGGTGTCGTGGCTCATGCCTCTAATCCCAGTACTTTGGGAGGCTGAGATGGAAGGATTGCTTGAGGTGAGGAGCTGGAGACCAGCTTGGGCAACACAGTGAGACCCTGTCTCCACAAGAAAATTTAAAAATTAGCCAGAGGTGCACATGTCTATGGTCCCAGCTACTCAGGGGGCTAAGACAGGAGGATCGCTTGAGCCCAGGAGTTTAAGGTTACAAGGAGCTATGATTACACTCTTGCACTCCAGTATGGACAACAGAGAAAGACCCTGGCTCTTAAAAGAAAAAAAATAAATAAAAAAGGAAAAAAGTGATGGATATAGTTTCTCATGTGAAAGAAAAGACAGATAAATACTCCGAAAAAAACAACCCAACTATTCCTTTGTCTTTCCATCATCTATCTATAGAAGAGGACCCTTTAAATCAATATGGAAAAGTATACAATCAAGCGGACAAAGGACCTGAACGGATACTTCAGAGAAACAAATAAAAAGATGCTCAATCTCACTGGTAATCAGAAATACAAATTTAAGTGAATAATAATAGTAATTATAGCATCAATGATGATATGAAGAAATGGGGGGCTGTCATTGACCGTGGCCAGGAATGTACTTTGGTGCTGCCACTTTGGAGAACAATTTGGCAAGTCATAGAATTGAAAGCAAGTGCCCAACAAATATTACAGAAAGACAAGGAGAAAAAATGGTCCTTTAACCTCGTTTGTAATAAATACCAATCAACCAGAGAATGAAGAATGGATCAGTAAACTGTGGGATATATTATATTTAATATGATGAGATACTATGGATCAGTGACAATGATAATCCTGGCTCTGAATTTCTTATGGATTCCACAGCTACACGAGTCAAAACAGAATCTGGAAAACATAACATGGGGCAAAAAGGGGAAATGAAGCTGTTTTTAAATCCTAAAGCCCTATTCTTTTGTAAGATAAGAATAAGTTTCTGCAGCTACCTCTTTGAGAGAGGAATTTCCTTGAAGTTATAATTAGAAATGATACTGTACAGTATTCATGGACCCCAATCTCTTTTGATATGGGTTGTCCTGGACAAACGCCAGCACATGTGGTTATCCAATTTGTCCCGTAACTTCTTGTGGCAAGCAGCGACAACAACTTGTTTTTTTTAATTAAAAAAAAAAAAAGCTAATTACTCAAAGTCTATCCTGACTGTATCAGGAATATGCTAAGAACTTCATGATGAAAATATTATTTTGATAGTCTTAAGATACTAAAAACATACTCAAATTCATGTTTTAATCTCCATTCCCTATTCTCTCATTGTTTTGAGTTCAGTCCTTTGAGTCTGAAACTAGCGATATTAAAACGTGGAGAAGGTGCTAATAATAAAGGCTAAGAATCTCTGATGAGTTATCAGATTCTGCTTACAGTTAAGATTTGGAAGCGCACTCTTGAAGCTCTGACTCAGGTGGGGCAAAGGAAATATACATAACCTAAACATTTGTACCCCTGTTAATATGCTGAAATAAAAAAAAGTAAAAATGAAAATAAAAAGATTTGTAAGAGGAAAGGAATATAGACGCCAAATATTTCCTTGTATTAACAAGGAAATCTGCATAGAGTGAGCAGGCCAGCATCGGTGCTAACTAAGTACCCTGCAGTTTCAGCAGCACTTTTGACTTTGTGGTGATAAAACCTGCAGTAATAACCCTAAAACTGGTCAAGAGAAAACAGCTCTGGCTGAAACCACACTCGTGGTCTTGAGCAGGATGTTGGTGGGGGAATTGCTCACCATTTAAAAAGGTGGGACTGGTATCCAGCCCTCACCCTTTCCGGTGAGACCTGGCAGGATCCCATTTCCTCCGGACTGCGGATGGTGTACGTATTAGTAGGATGGGTTATCATCATGATCACAAACACAGGCGCAATCAGCCAGAAAAGCAGCAGTGAGTAGCGGAGAAAACCCAGATTTCGGTGTCTGAAGTGTACAAATCTCAGTTCTACTACTGACTGTCAGTATCTCAAACCATACTGATTTTGTATGGTTGTTTGCCTTCCCCGACCTCAGCGAAGGGCAACAAAACAGGAATGGTTAATGACACCTGTCTTTTAAGGCTCGCTCATGAGGGTTAGAAGCAACACGTCAGAGGCGCTCTGCTCATACGCAGCAGTAAGACGTGGCAGCTATTATAACTGAATACATTAACTAAGCAAGTATTGACACGGTGCTAGGCGCTAGGAAGGCAGAATGAAAACAGAGCTGGCGTTCCAGTTGCGGGACACACTAAATAATCACAAAATAATGTGATCGACAGAGATTTGTGTAAGAAGCAACAAGAGTTCAGAGGAGGAGCTGTGTCTGAGAAGTTAGGAAGACTTCTCAAGAGAATGTTAATTCATCTTGAACTAGGACATGAAGGATGAACTTCACACAACGCCCTGCGAGGTGGGTGCTGGGGTCTGCCTTGCACGGTTTGGGGAGCCAAAGGTCACGGCAGACTGACACGCTGTTATTAAATGTGGATATGACTGACACCAGCCATGCCCATTACTCAGCTTCCGGGTGGCAGAACCCAGGACTCTGGACTCCAAAATCTACATCTTCGAACTATGAAAATATTTTAAAAACATGCACAAAGCTCATGCTTTAATCTCCACTCCTTATCCCCCCACTCCACTTAGTCCCCTGAGTTTGAAGCTAGTAGTATGAGAGAAGGGAGAATTTGCTGATATTATTATTATATAGTTACCATAAATACTTAGTATTAATGCCGCATGATATCATTTTAGATTATTTGGTTTAAAATTTGTTAAAGAACATAGTTAATTTCTCTAAAAGGTTTCAGTTCTCAAATTCCAACAATTGCCTTGAAAGGAATATGTTATCCGGGATTTTAGTTCCAAAATACACAGGCTTCTCTAAGTGAAATCTTCCAATTTCGTGTGTTGTAAATGATTTCTATTTAACCAGTAGATTTAAAGACTAGGTATTAGGAAGTCTAAAAGAAGAATTACCACCTTTTCAGGCAAGTGAATTCACTATAGAACATTTACATTCTAGAAAATTGGAGGGAAAAAGTTTCCTGGTGCAGGGATTCCCCAGAGAGCAGGTGTGGGCCCAGCCACTGCACTTGCCATCATCTAGGAAGAAAACTGTTTATTATTTGACTTTGGTCTGATTTGGGGATTTATGAAATAAAAGGAAGTGTCTTGAGTTTACTTACTCTGACATATTTCAAAATATCAAGGGTAATAACAACACCTTCAGTTAGTGGATCAAAGATTTTAAGCTGTGGCTTGGTACTGAATTAATACGTAAGTTATTGCTGAAATGAGAAAGATCTTTTTCACATAACCTGTACACCAAAGACGGTATCTGATTAGAGGCATTTCTCGAAAAGCAGCCTTGATGCCATGACACTCACTCTAGCCCAGGCAACACAGTGAGACTCTGTCTCGGGGGAAAAAAAAAAAAAAAACCTTAGCCTGACATGATAGTGTGTGCCTGTAGTCCCAGCTACTTGGGCACTGCTTGAGCCCGGGAGTTTAAGGTTACAGTGAGCTATGGTGATGCCACTGCACTCTATCCTGGGCAACACAGTGAGATCCTGTCTCAAATAAAATAAAGATAAAAAGTATGATATAGTAAATATTAGGTGATAAAAAATTTTCAGTTCCATTATGATCTTACGGAACACCACCGTCATGTATGTAGTCCGTCATTGACCAAAATGTCATTATGTGGCATATGACTGTCTAATCGAGATAGGACAAAATGATACACAACTAGCATGTGATCGTCCCCCCAAAGGATTTGGCTGAATTGTCCGATTTGAGCACACAATTGCCACTCAGGTCACACTGACCTTTACAGATGGCAGAGAGCTCCAAGAGCCCCGCCCCGCCCCCCCCGGGAGTCAGGGGGTGTCAAAGCGTAAGAGACTGTGGGAACAAGTCTGTCTTCCGCAGTTCAGGTTGTGCAGTGTGCAGCACACACAACTGCCCTAATGTAACGAAAGGCAACGTACATTCCTTACTTTTCTGGGAAATCACTTTTACACAACACAATGACGATATTTTTAGATTCAGTTAGAAAGGATGACCAAGAAATAGGTCTGTATCCGTGTCTGTCCTCTTCCTCCCGTGTGGAGTCCAAAAATCTCAGTTCAAACCCTGACTGTACATGTCTGTCTGTAAGTCATTTAACCTCTGTTCGCCTCAATTTCCTTATTTAGAATGAGAGGTGTTTGTACTTGGCAACATCGCAGCTTCTTTTCTATGCTAATGTTCTAGGATCCAGTTTTTCCAGAGTTAAGGCCAAAGTTGCTGTCTGAAGGTTGGGTGGCTCGAAGTGTAGGTGTCGGGGACAGTGCCCCTTGATGAGGCTCCTGGAGGTGACCCCACGCACAGTTCCCCAGCTCTTTTCATGCAGCCAGTTGCTGTCAGATTTGTGTAACATGAGGGTTGACGAGGGCCTTCTGATTAACAACACAAGATGGAAGAGAACAGCGTGTGTGCGGAACAAGCATTTGTTCTGTGGAAAGCAGGAACAGGGAGACAGACAAGAGATGCGCGCAGCATTGTTGATGGCATGTGGCGTTTTGGAATCTTCGATGGCTGCTCGGCACCTTATTTGGACAACGGTGTCCCCAGGGTTCAAAGTGCAGTTTGGTATCCATTGAGGCATTTTCCTCTCTTTGCAAAGATTGCACGTTGCCAGTTCATACACTGCCTAGTACAATGGTTTTGCGTCGTAGGCACTCAATATATTTTGTGGGATTTAATGTTTCAAAAGTGATGAAAAGCCTTTTACTTTCACATTTGTTTTTGTTTCCTGGCTCGAATTGGCTGTTTGGAATTTAACCTTCTTAACCAAACATAGCAAGAACCCAAGATTGGGCTCATCAGATTTTATCAGTGAACGAGAAGGAAGTTCTAACGAAGAACTCAGATGTGAGTCACTCATTTACTCCATGCGAGAGCAGACCTGAGGCCCCGGGTGTCCAGAGTTCACTGCTGTACAGGATCTGAGCTGATCTTGTTAACTGACTAACCTCTCCTGAGTCTGTGCTTAGACAGCCACTCTATTCCGCAATTCTAACCGAGTGGCTGGCACGGATAGCAGGGAGAAATGCCAAAGCGCACAGCATTCTCACTGGATTGTTCTTATTGCTTATTTCCAGCTTGCCAGGCAAATATGTCTCTGAAAAATCACCTCGCTAAATAGCAGTAGTTAGCAAAATGACAACATTAGCATTAACAGCTAAAATATGATAAATATTTTGGGGCATAAGCTATTCAGAAATGTGCTTAAATAAATGCTATTTAAGCAATTATATTCTCGTGCCAGCAAGTAAGTGATAATCACTTCTTCCCTGGCTGTAAGTACGTATTGATTGAGTTCAAACTTAGAACTCCAAAATGAATTATATCTGGTCACTGCTAAACTGCCTCACTCGCTGAAAGGAAAAAAATCCACACAACACCTATTATGCTGCATTTAATTAAGATGAGCATCAACTTTATGTGCCATTATTTGCTTCTGCCAAATCTCTATGGTGTAAATATTGAACGGTGGCATCCCTTGAATGCTAATCAATCCTTTCTGAATTTCAAATGATTACACAAGTTTTGGAAATGCTTATTTGCTAGCACGACCCTCAGCTGCACACGCATCGGCGAGGCATTGGTGTGAAGATACGCGTGGCTAGCTGACAAGTGTCTCTAGTGAGTGTTTTCCTAAATTACAATGTCACATATGAAAAGGTAAAGACTGAGACGGAATGCAAACTGTAAGAACACTGGGATATTTCTTTTGTTTATCTGTCTTCATGAGGAACAATTTAACCAATGCACTTGAGTAAAGACTGAGGTAAACGCACCGCTTCCCCAGACACCGTGGGCCGGTCGGTGATGGCGTGTGCGTGTGTACTTGTGTGTGCGTGTGTGTGCAGTCACAGGTGGAGGAAGCTGTAATAACACAAATACTGCAACCAGCTTCAGGTAGGACAATTATCACAGAATGGGAAGATTGGTTTTTGCTGTTTCAAGACCAACGTTTATGCAGCTACCACATAGGAAGCACTTTATGACATGCAGACTGTCATGCTTGTTTCAGAATTAATACTCAGACTTAAATTATTATGCACAAATATGCACATTTGTACTGGTTTTCAACCCCCCTGAACTTCTCCAGCACTTCGGGAGGGAGGCAGTCCCTTAAGGAACGGGAACAGGTGCCTATTTTGCTTTCTGGGTTAGCTGTAGATTTGCTGTCTAGCGAATGACACGTAGGTGCTGTTACCCTCTCACTTACAAAGTGAACGGATAGTTCCTTCTGCTTTAGGCACAGCAAACACAATTTAATCGCTATGATCAAATTTCTCCGTTGGATTTGGAAGCTTCTTTTCTTAACTGGGTTTAACATTGCAAAAAGGGGAAAGGGGGATTCGTGCTCCCTTTGTTTCTGTTGCTTTGCTTGGACCTGTGCTGTTAGTCACCTGCCCCAGCCCCACACAACAGGGACGCCTAGTTGATGGCAACAAAACACAACACCACAACACAAACTCAACAAGTTCCTGGGCCTCTCCTAGAGAAGTGGGCAAAAAAAATCCTCTTTCTTCCTGTAACCCCCTGCACTGCCTTTTCCAAAGCTGCGTCTGCAAAATCTCCAGGCTACTCTGCAAGTGCCGAGGAGATGGCGCACGGAGACTCCGATCGTGTCCCCGTACGCACCTTCTTCTGGGCAGTCGTGGCTTAGGACGGGCAGAACGCCCTGCCCAGAGTTCTGAACACAGCCCAGGCCAGAACAGCTTCCCTTTCCCAATCGGACACCCCCGTAACTGGCAATCATCAGGCTGCTCTCCAAGAGGGGGGACGAAAATCCCCTCATGATTTACACTGCATTGCCGCACTGACATTGGGACTCAGATCGTCAGAAGGAATTGCAATTTAAGTGACCAACTTAGACACCCTTACACCCTCCACTGCACGGTTAGGGCGTCCTTCCCAGGGATAGCAAACGCTGAGCAGACAGGGTGAAGGGGCCATGCAGGGTGAAGTCTCTCCTTGCAGGAGAGCACATGCCCGCCCTGGTGGGAGCTTCATAATGGTTTTTCCCACTGAGCAAAAGGAAAGGTCCTCTTAAAGAAAAATGTAGCAGGCGAGAGGAAAGAGGCTCTGAGTGAAGTGCTGTGGTTTTCTGGGCCATGTTAACACAGGAGCCTTTGTGTGACTCACTTAATCGTGGAAAGTCGACTATGTCTACATGTCTCTGCTGTCTCCTGTTAAGTGAGATGTGAGATCAGTAGCTGCTCTGCGATTCTTTGTCCTTTTATAAAGCCTTTATTTTTTCGAATGAAGCGTGTGTGTGTATGTGTGAGGAGAGAGGAGAGAGAGAGACCAAACCAACAGTGACAAGAGGCAGTTCCCACATGTGATGGCTCGTGCTGGGGTCGTAACCCTGCACAGAGACCCTGACCGGGCTTGGGCAAAGGCGACCAGATCCCTATGGGCATTTTGCTTCACCAACTGCCCTGCGGGAAGCTTTGACAGTGAACCTTTGCCAGGTTCTGATACTGAAAGCCCAGAGGGCAAATGGTATACTTAGGTAAAAGGAAAACAAGTACTAGATCTTTATTTAAATGTCAAAGCAGAAGAATTATTCAACAAAATTCAAATAAGGAAAAAAATGCTTATCATATCAGAAACTAAAGACTATTGGAAAACTAACGACTGCAGATAACTTTCCTTACTCAAGAGACTAAACTCGTCCACATGTGTCTGCTAGTCAACATGGTGCAATTTTATTTACCACTAACAACGTCCACATCGTATTGCACGAGCAGAGTTACGACGAAGCCTTCAGGAAAGTGTAAGGCTCTACCTGAAGACAGAATTTACAGGCTCACTACAGCCCTCCCCGCAAGGAGCTTCATCCACCTAAACCTTATAGACAAGTTGGTTCCTCTTTCCTACGTCAGGGTTTTTAATCCCAGCGATCACCAGAGGGGAAGAGGATGGCCATCACTTTTGTAATGTTTTTCCTTTTACCATCACAAAGAGTCAAAACATGTGCTAAAACAGACATATAAACTACGATCACTCAGCTTTCCTAATGTCTGGCGAATGCCCCAAAGAAAACGTCAACCCTAAGAGGCAACGTTAAAGTACGAAGAGGAAGTCTTTGGAGAGGGAGGGACCAAAGCTTCGAGACAAATGCTTTTCACTGAAGCTCTGTGACCCAGAGTTCACCTGGAGACAAAAACAAACAAAACCTGATGACATACAGTTGACCCTTGAGCAACACGGGTTTGAATCCACTTATATGTGGATTTTTTCCAACCAAACGCAGACGTAAAACGCAGCACCGATAGGATGCTAAACCCCAGGGCTGACGGCTGCGGGACTGGAGCAGGTGCGGATTTTGGTACCTGCAGGGGTCCTGCAACCAATGCCCATGGACCCCAAGGGATGACTGTATTTAGAAACCTAGGGAACTAAAAGCTATAAAACTACTTGCCATATTCAGTAAGGATTGGACATTCATGTAAAGTATTTCCCTGCTGTTACCCAATAGAGGTTGGTTTTTTTTTTGGCTCCATGCTCTTCAGATGACTGTCCGAATTTCCTACATCATTTTACCTAAATAAATGGTGCCTTAGTAAGTGCAATCATCCCTCAGGGCACAAGGGGGTCAGTTCCAGGAACGCTGCATATACAAACACCCCTAAATACTCAGTTCCACAGGTGGACCTTCCGCACCTTCAGAACCTGCAGATATGAAAAGTCGGCCCCCTGTATGTGGGTCTCGCATTCCACGATACTGTGTTTTCCATCCGTGTTCAGTGGCTGAACCACAGATACTTTGGGCCAACTTGTTATTTATTGGAAAAAAAAAAAAAAACTGGTGTATAAGTGGACCTGCCATAGTTCAACCTGAGTTGTTCAAGGGTCAGGTGTATGGAGTATTTTTAAAATACTGGTTGATGAGCTCAAACGTCTCTAAAGAGGACCTCACACTGGAGCAGAGAGCACTGGCAGGCGTTGGGGTTGTTGGTTCTAGACCTGGCTCTGCGCCTACAATGTTGGATAAATCACCTAATTTTGTTTCTTCAACTACAAAATGGGAGGGGGCTGTTCTCTTAGGTCCCTACCCTCTGTAAGGGAGAAACTGAGTGATTTACCCACCTGAAGCACTTTATTACTAACCCCAGCAAAGAAAAGCGACCTTTGTTAGCG